>ML345283.1:0-11668 GCA_005239505.1 Nicotiana paniculata
GGGCGAAGCTGGAGACCCCTGGCGTTTGGGCTCTAACGCCCCCCTAACGCCAGGGGGGCCTGGAGTTAGGGCCCTAACGCCCCCCTAACTCCAGGGGGGCCAGGCTTTATGGGGCAAACGCCCCCTAACGTCAGGGGGTGCCAGGCTTTAGGGGGCAAACGCCCGGCTATCGCCCGGGCATCTCCTTTTGCGTATTTTCGGACGTATTTGCAT
Source organism: Nicotiana paniculata (assembly GCA_005239505.1). Lineage (NCBI taxonomy): Eukaryota > Viridiplantae > Streptophyta > Magnoliopsida > Solanales > Solanaceae > Nicotiana > Nicotiana paniculata. The sequence goes on from ML345283.1 coordinate 214, forward strand.
CCTTTTAGCCCCGTTTCCATCTCCACTTCACCTACACATGAAATAAACTCCATTAAGCACATAACAAGTGNGTTAGTCTCGCATCACCTACCGTTGGCACCATCTTCGGAAAAGCTTATCGATTCCACTCCTCAAGAAGTTAATGCTTGTGAGGAAAAAGTCACGTTCACAAATGACGATCTTCTGCTAGGTGACGATCTTCATAACCGCCCATTATACATGGTTGGCTATATGCGTGATGAAAGGTAAATCGAATTTTGGTTGATGGAGGATCCTCAGTGAACATTTTGCCAATTGGCATTGTGAAAGAACTTGGTATTCCCATGAATGAAATCTCAGAAAGTCGTGTGATGATCCAAGGATTCAATCAAGGGGGAAAAGATGCATAGGCGCGATCAGGTCGGGAATCACCATTGAAGATATGCAATCAAGTGCATGGCTGCATATGATCGATGCAAAGACTTCATACAATGTCTTGCTTGGAAGGCCTTGGATACATGAGAATAAAGTAGTTCCATCTACCTACCATCAATGTTTAAAATACTATGAGGGTGAAGTCGAGAAGAAGATAGTTGCTGATGATGAGCCATTCACCGAGGTAGATTCACACTTCGCCGATGCAAAGTTCTACTTGAAGAACCGCATTGTGAATGAGCTAAAAGTTGATGATGGCATGAAAAGCAAGAATGATGAGCCCATAACTAAATAAGCTGAGGTGACTATTGGTAAAGCCAATGCTGTTACTGAGGAGGTACAACTCCAACGTGAATAAATCTCATAAGGGGATATTGCATCTTATGGCAAGAAAGTAAGTCCTAAGCTCCAATATGTCCCTAAAAGGAAGAAAGACGAGGGCGAATCATCTAATCTCCAAACAAACACGCTAAAGGAGTTAACTCTTCCGGTAAAACGAATTGAGGCAGTAAAGTTTTCCTCAAAGCCGCTTGTAGGGTTTGTAGCCCACAATCGTTTGCAGAATGTGGCACTCCCTACAAAGCGAACAAATGAAGGTTTTGATCCTAACGCTTACAAGATATTTGCGAAAGCTGGATACAATCCTGATGAGCCGTCAAAGTTAGGAAAGCTCCCATCAGAAGTTGCAACGAGGCAACCACGTGATGGTTTGGGATACAAGCAACCGTCATCAGTGCGCATCTCTATCATAAGGGCGAGTAGCAATTACATCATTGTAGAAGACGAATCTGCCGTTTCTAACAGGCCTTCTATCTTTGATCGACTTGGAAAATAAACTGTGAGAACTTCCGTATTTGAGAGATTAGGTCCATTAAAGAAGGGGAATAAGTTCCAGAAAAATTATCGAAATACAAGAACACCCGCTGCGCCCAAAATTCAGAAGATCTCTAAAGATTTCCAAAGTTTGGTTCTTTCTAGAATGAAGCGACAAAAAAAAGTCATGGTTTCGTGTGATGAAGTATTGAAGGTTAAGTCATACACTGTGGTCTACATTAAAGAACGTGATGAAGACGAATAAAGTGTGGGTTCTTCGTATCATGTTACTGCACAAAGCGAGCATGGTGTTTTATCTCTAATGGAGGATGATGAGAAATTGGACGATGTTTCACCGTGTTATCACATATCCTTCAACGATGGGGACCCTCAAGAAGATGAATATGCGAAAGATGCTCCCCCGGAACTTGAAGAAGGGGTGAAGGCAATGGTTGATGCCTTAAAAGAAGTAACCTTGGCACTGATGAAGAACTAAGACCCACCTACTAAGTGCTTTACTAGAAGTTCATGAAGAAAGCACTTATATTGAGTTACTCAAGGAGTTTAGGGATGTCTTTGCTTGGAGTTACAAAGAAATTCCTGGCTTGGACCCTAAAGTGGCAGTCCATCACCTTGCGGTCAAGAATGGCGCTCGTCCTGTTAAGCAAGCTCAAAGGCGCTTTAGGCCGGACTTGGTTCCCCTGATTGAAACCGAAGTTAACAAACTCATTGAAGCTGGATTTATTTGGGATGTTAAATACCCAACGTGGGTTTCAAGTATTGTCCCTGTAAAGAAGAAGAGTGGCCAGATTCGAGTGTGTGTCGACTTCAGGGATCTCAACAATGCGTGTCCCAAAGATGAATTCCCGCTTCCTATTCCAGAGTTGATGATCAGTGCTATTAATGGGTATGAGACAATGTCGTTTATGGATGGTTCGTCAGGCTATAACCAAATTCGTATGGCACCAAAAGATGAAGAGCTTACTGCATTCTGCACCCCCAAGGGTATTTATTGCTACTGGGTAATGCCTTTTGGCTTGAAAAATGCTGGTGCTACTTACCAAAGGACTTGTTGATACCCAATTTTTCCTCAAAATATTTTAAATTTTCATATATAGCTTCAAAATCATGTATCATTAACAATTGATATTTTTTCACAATTTCCCTATATTTGTATTAATCTATCCAGCATTCTATTGCAAATAAACAGTTATAAATTGCATTACAAATGATTTCAAAAACGTTTCTTGATTTAATTTATTGTTTATGGTCCTAATGAGACCCAATTATTTCATAATTATCCAAATTGGCATCTTTTGGCTATAATTGCAATAACTTTGCAATTATAGCCCAAGCATATAATTTTGCACTATTTTCTAGCAGAAATTAGTCATCTACACTTTTAAATACTAAATAATCATTTCAAGCTATTTTCTATGTATGAAATTCACTTTTTATAATTATTAGCTATTTTGTAAATTATTTTAATTAATTTGAATTGGGTATTTAACAAATAGCCTAATCTCATTTCAATTGTAGCCTAAGTTAAACCAGACCCAAGTCCAATTAAATCAATCCAATACCCAAGCCCAATCCATTAACTTACCCGACCCAATGTCTGAATAAATTGTGGCCGTTGATCAATTTTGATCAACGGACCAGATTCACCCATACCATAATTAAACTAATAGTCTACCCCCCCCAAACCCTCATTCTCTCATTTTCCCTCCGTCGTCATCTCCTCCCAGTCTCTCTCAAAATCTCTCCACCCAAACCCTAATCTCCTCTCACCGGCTGCTTGCTCGTCGGTAACTAAGGTGGTATCACCACCATCCCAGCCTCCATGGCTCCTTCCCACACCGGGTTATTGCTGCCCTGAGGTCCTCAAAGGAAATAGAAGGCGGTTCACTCACCCCCATGGTTTTCATGTCATTCTCAGGCCGTCCATGGCCATCTGAGTAAGATCCTCCCATCTCCGGCTAGAACCTGTGGTTTCTAAGCCGACTCACTCTCTCTCTTTGGGTTCTCTCTCTGAAACCCTAATTTTAACACTGGATTTCTAAGATCTGCAATAGATCTGGGTATATTTCGGGGTATTTGCTGTTTTCATAAAGATTTTCCTATTTTCTTAAAGTATCTCTTCATTTTCAAACTAGGGTTTCTTAATCCCTTTTTAAAAATGATTATTCTTCTAACTTTAGTGTTATTATGTGATTTTAACTGTGTTTAAACGATTTGTTTAAGTTTTTCCTTTATCTGATTTTATTATGTTGAAAACCCTTCTTGGTTTAATCTTTGGATTCTGAGTTTATCTTTACTGTTCATTCTCTCAAACTTGTTTGCATATTTGATTCTCATGAATCTGCTTCGATTAATCTAAGTATTTTTGTGATTTTCACCCTATTTAACTTACTAGGTATTCTGATTCTGCCTATTTCTACCTATTATGTGCTTACCTCACTACCTCTCAAAGGTTTATGTTTATCAGTACTATATTCCAGTTTGAATCCCTGATTCTATATGATCTTTACTTTGCCATGTCTATTAGGGTTCTAATTCTTGCCTTCTGCCTTGCTTATCATGTGTTTATTCTGTGTAATTTGTGTTGATTCCCCCTAATCAGTACTATTTCCTATTTGAACCTTTGATTCCCTGTGATTGATACCTTTCACTAATCCTTTATGATGATTTCCCTGCTGATTTTCCGACTATAGCTTATTTCTTGCCTTATTTTATGGTCGACTATGTTGTCAAATTAGTTCTCATGTTATTTCCTTAATTAGAATCCTCCGAACCTAGCCTCAATTACATGTTCTATACTGGTACTGTGCTGAAATTATTTCCTTATTGTGTTATATTCCAGTCATATGGTATCTTTCCTTATTTATTGCATGTCTATTACCGTTCAAAGTTAACTCCTTAATTGAAGGGAGTACTTACATTGATTTTATGCTGATTGACTCTGATTCCCCAATCACTGCATGACTTTGATTTTTACCTTATTCTCTACCTAGTTTCAAACTATATATACAATGCTCTTTCATTCACTCAACACACGAACACATTAGTTCAAAAACTCTTTTTCATACTCAAAGCTTTTCTGCTCTCTTTCTTTCTTTGTTACTTACTACTGTTCTGAATTAGCCGGCTGCAAGACAAGGCTAATTTTTGTGATCTCCTATCCTTCACTTTGTGTTTACTATCTCTTTAATGGTATGTTCTGATTTCAATTCAAGTCCCAAAACCAACATGTTTCTTTTACTGCTTCAGTTTATCATGTTTCTGATCTGTTTCTATCTATGGTTTTGTATGCTTATGAATATGTTACCCCCTTGTAGTATGTCCCAATGTGACTCTGCTCTATCTTATGTTTACCTAGTTTCTAGTATGAACCTTTCTTTGCAAAGCAATTTGTATCCTAAGTTGTCTGATTCTGTGTTGATTCTGAAATTCATGTTGCGTTGATGCCATTAGATATCCCCTAATCCCCATAAACCCCCTACAAGAATTTCTATGCTCTTGTATACTATGTGCTCTATGTGTCCCCAATTCCTATCACCCTTGTATGAAGGACTGCGATTTGAATGTGCTGAATCTGTTTGTGCTGTGATTAGTCTACTGTTTGTCAATTGTCCTACTCTGGTCAAAAAACTATTTTTTACTAAACAACTCTCCTATTTTATAAAATTGTTTCAACTACGTCTTTTTCAAACACTGTCTTTCCTATTAAAACCTTTCAAAACTATGTCAAGCACTCTCATTCTACTCTTAGGTCCTTAGGTTCTGCCCCCTCCAGTGTATGACTGCCTTGGGATTCCTGTGAGATCCCTCTGAACTCTGATGCACTGGTTGCTGGCCCTTCCACACTATACTTACTCAATTATGGTTATGAAATTTGGGTGTGAGCACTGTCCGGGATCCCTTGAGGTCCTTAGGGAACTCTTACTCACCCGGATATGAGAAAGGCTATGAAAAAATTGGGCATTTGAGGTCCTGGAAATATGGGCCTGTTTTTCAGGCTATCTATAGTTTAACTTCTTCTTTTCCTTTATCTATTTATGTAATTTACTCAGGTGGTCTGTAATGATTATTTGTAAACAGATATTGGGGATGGCTAGTGAAGTGGGGAGGGTAGCCATATAGTTCTGTTAACGTCATCGGGTAGAAATCATGTTTTAAGCTTTACATTGTTTCTATCTGCATTAGAATCCATGTTTTAGGACCAGCATGTTCATTCAAACCATTCCAAGCATGCACTAGATACCATGTTCCTAGGATTTCATGTTTACTGTTTCAACATCTCATCCATGCTTTATGTTTAACGCTTAGAAATCCTGCTCCTAGGGAAATAAACAACGTTAACATAAAAGTTGTTACTCCTGTGCATTCAAAATCATGTCTCCATCACCCTGCACCTCTTTGTGCATTGTAGAAATCATGCCTTTAGGAATCATGTGCATCCTGAAATTATGTCTTAGCCATCCTGCATTCATATGTGCATATTAGATAGCATGCTCTAGGATTTCGTTTACATATCCTTAACCACACCTAGTTTAACTACTAACTCACGAAAAAGTTATAAACTGTGTCATATCTAATTGTCTTGTTCTTAATAAAACTAGTAACAATCTCTGCATAATCGTATCACCTAGAACAACATGCTTTTAGGTAAAACAACTTCTGAACTGTTTTTAACAATTCTGGTAATTATTACGCACAACCCCACACCTAGGAAATCCTTAGGTAAGCAATCTCTTTAAAAGCTGGAACACTGCTTGGTGTGTTTGCTGTCTAAAGGCTAACAAGTTTTAAAATCAGTAGGCAAACTGATTAGGTCCTTGCTATTGAGTTTATAGATCAAGTTGCATACTTCTGTGCATTGTTATTGACTTAGATATTATATTTTAGGATCCTGCTTAATAATACTTCCCTTGTTTGTGTTTGAGACGTGCTGTTTACATGCAATATTTTTGGAGGTAAACCTAAGCCTCTTAATTGCTTCTTTCCTGTTTTTATCTGCTAAAGTCCTATTTGTTCTTGCATGTCGCCTAGTATTTTCTTCTTTTAAAAACCTTAGGGGTATGTTTAGAACTTCCTATTGGTAGAGGTCCTAATCTCCTCTAGGACCATTAAGGAGGGACGAGTAACATCACGCATAGAGGTCGTTAAATAAACTCGCTTAATAACCACTAAGGGGTAGGAAGGGTAGACATGGATATGATAGCCGGTGAGCTAATACGTGTAGCCGCTCATTGAGAAGTGATTACCGGGCATTGCACTAATGTGATCCTACAGGATAAACAACCTAGGAACCCATATCCCTTACATATGTGTGTTTAGATCGTAACTCTTTCAAAACCTTATATGTGTTCCTAGACTCTAAAATCTTTTAATCTTTAGCACATATGTGTGCGACTGCGAATCTTCTCAAAAACCTTTATTCACCTATGTGATTTTATTGCTTATATGCTACCTGTTTTAAAATTCACAAAGTTTGTTTGGCCGGGAACCACAGTTGTGGACTTCGAGGGGTGCCTAACACCTTCCCCTTGAAGTAATTTCAAGCCCTTACCCTATCTTTGGTTTATCTAATCTGTGTTTTTAAATAACCTTTAGTAGGTGCCCTAACGCACCTTAAAATCGTTAGGTGGCGACTCTTCGATTCCTTATCCCTTTCCCAAAAGGAAACGAGTTGTCCTAGTAATGTCGAATACCCTGACCGATCCGAAAGGGGAGGAAAGAGGGGGGTGCGACAACGTGGCGACTCTGCTGGAGATTTATCTAGGCTTTTACCACTTCAAACTGCTGTGTGAACTTGTCTTTACTGTGTTAATACTTGCGGCTTTTCACTTTTCCCCTTTATGTGCCATTAATTGTTTATCTCTTTCAAGTATTTATTTTTTTCAGAATCAAAACTGACATGTTTCTTTTTGTCTTCCTTTGTAACTGATTTTTCAATTATAACTGTTGTATTTAACGCTTTTATAACATGCAAATACATGACAACATGCCTTTATTGCTCATTTATTTTTGCACAAATCATGCTCAACATCATATTCCACTCGTGCCTATACAAATCCTATAGCAACGTTTGATGAGTGTTTGCGCCCTTCCATTTTATATCACCCCTAAATTCGGAAAGGCTTATTTGCGGTAAAACTAGTCGATCAGCGATGCAGTCGACGGTTCCGTGCCTTTCCCCCTCAAGTTGTCCGCTTGAGGGTACCAGTCTAAAACCCCATAGAAACTTTACTCTTTTATATTGTGCATGCATCATGGTCAAATCTAGCCGGGTTAACGTGTCGTTCGCACGATAACCCTTTAAGACAACCTTATGAAAAAGCCCACCGGGTTTTTCATAATCCCAACGGACGCAGTCACTTTCTGTGCATTTATTTGGAGAACTAAATGCATGCATGCGAATCATAAGTGTATAAATAGTCGAGTCTGGCGGGGGTAAGGGTCTAACCTTATCTATTTTGCAGAAAATGAGGCATGAAGTCCCCAAGTTCGGCGTGGTCCAAAGAATACCACCATTATTGCTGGATTGGTGGGAAGACCTCTCGCCCAGTGACAAAGACCATGTGAAGAGGGTCCTCTGGAACTTCCCCTCTTTACTGAATATTCAACCAAACAACATGTTGATCGAAGCAGCCACTATGTTCTGGGATAGAGAAAGGTCTGTTCCTTTTTGGCAACATAGAAATAACCCCTCTCTTGGAGGAGATAGAGGGATTTGCGGGATTACCTTGGGACAGTCCAGGTTTGTTGGTACCGGAGAATCGTGCCGCTAGGGGGTTCCTGAAAATGATGGGTTTGAAGAAGAACCATGGTTTAGAGTGCCTGACAGAGTCCTACATACCTTTTGATTATCTCTATGAACGATACGGCCCTAGCAAACCCTATCATATCTTCCACGAAGAGTTCTCTATTTCTTCCTTGAGTTATTATATTCACCGTAGGGTTTTTGTGTTCGTCGTTTGCTTCCTGGGTCTGATGGTGTTTCTAAGCAAAGGAGACTGGATTCACACTAGATTGGCTATGGTATCCCAAAACTTAATGGAAGGGAACGAAGGGAAAACATATACCATAGTCCTTATGATCACAACAGATATATACCGAGCCTTGGACCACTGCCAGAAGGGGGCCAAACACTTTGAGGGTCGCAACCTGCTACTATAGGTTTGGTTATTGGAGCATCTCCAGAGAGGCCATTATCGTCAGGAAATTCCGCGAAGGGCGTGGAATGATCATATATAGCCATCCGCCATCCTAAGAGGATGACCTACATCCCTGATAGGTTCGCTCAACCGGAAAATGCTACAGAATGGGCGCAGTTTTTTGATAATTTGACCAAGGACTAGGTTCAATGGATGTTTGAATGGTTCGTTACCAGTGAATTCATCATCAGATCGAGGGACGCTCCGCACCTGGTGTTGATTGGTTTAAGGGGCATATATCCCTATGTTCCCATCAGGGTCATGAGACAGGCGGGTAGAAAGCAAGTTATACCGCGAGTCTCCAAAATGAGTTATTACATGTGTTGATCCCAATACGCACACGCAAGTATACACGGTCGACAAGTAATATAAGATTGTAAGTCCAGATGTCGTACCCATAGGGACTTGTTGTTAACTATCAACTAAATTAAACCCAAACAATTAATCTATTCAAGCGAATACTAAAGTATGAATATTTAACTAAAATTAATCTAGAATAGTAAATTATGAAATTAACGAAACAAATTGGCAAAATTAGACACGAATTCAATAAGAGCCGATATTCTAGATCTATGGGTTAGCAAAAAATCCTGTTGAGTTTTCCACTTAAATCGTCTAATTAATTTATCTGCTTTATTGATTGACTAGGTTAATATTGCTCGTAGCCTTCTCCCGAAGTACAACTCGCCTATTCAAGCTAACCTAACACCTATATTCCTATGAAATTAGGATTAACAAGAACGCATTAATAATTCCCGTATAATAACCAAGCAAGGCGATTAGGTATATTCCTATCCTAACCGCAAATCCGCTCCCCTGAAGGGTTAAGATCTTGCTCTACCCAATCTTATATGCAATCTAGAATTCCCTCTCCCGAGTTCAATCCTAGATATGCAGATAGTATTCAATTGGTGATCAAGCAATCAAATAATTAAGCACAAGATTGAATAAATAAACCAATATGATAACAATAATAAGAACAATTCAAGCTTAAAACTACAACGTTCATGTAGCACCCAAAACTCTAGAACTAAGAAACTATGAAATTAAAAGAAGAGAGGAAAAGCTAGGTAGAGCCTCCTTCAACCGTGGTGTGTGTTCCTCCACGTCAAAATCCTCAAAGTTGTGTTTTTGGGTCTATTTATATGTTTGGGACAAACCCTAAATGTGTAGGAGACTTCTATTTAAACTGGGAAACACTTAAAACCTTCAAAACTCGGATTGGACCGGACCAGGGACCGGGCTTTATGGCCTAAACGCCCGGATAAAGCCTAACGCCCCCCAAATGCCTAGTCCTACCAAGTTTTATAGCCCAAACGCCCAGCTATAGCCTGGTATGACCAGGCTTTACAGCTCAAACGCCCGGCTATAGCACCGTTCACTCCTTTTTTACTCTCGAGCGTATTTTTGACGTTTATGCATCCATTTAGCTCGGATTCCATCTCCAATTCACCTACACATGAAATAGACTCCATTATGCACATACGACGTGCATTTTTATCATTAACGCATAAAATGTAAGGCACATAATGCTTTAAACCATGAATTATAGCCACACATCAACACCCACACTTAGACTCTTGCTCGTCCTCGAGCAATGGGACAATCTACTACCCTTCAACACGTACAAATTTCATTATCAAGGAGTATTTTACTTTTCAATCACACACCTTACCCCTTAACTATGATAGATACCGGCAATCAAGTATGAACATACAAAATTTCACATTCTTCCCCTTCTTTAAACATACCCAAGTATAACAATTTAATCAATCATACCAAAAACCTAATTGCAACCACCCAACCTCAAGAGTCAACTTGCAACCACTAAGCGCTCTCAATTCACGCACTTACCCAACAAGAAAGTTTACAACATTCTCAATCGTTCATGAGATCATGTGCCCTCACCAACAAACAAAAGAGTGAATATAACTAGTCCACACATTCAACTATGGTTTTGAACATAATTTAAGGACATCACACAATTGAACAAATTCACTCACTCTCACAAAGAATTCATATGCATCCCGTGGTCGTACCATAAGCTTGCCCGATAGTGTAGATCTCCACTAATTCAAGTTATCCAAATCTAGGATCAATTAGGACTTTTAAGGTTGTAATGAAGGCTAAGGGACGAGTAGTATATATTTAGGAATAGTGACTAACCCTCCTAAGCACTTTAATATACTACCTTCATAAATCAACACATATTCTTCTCAACAAATTCCCTTGCCACAATTCAAATTCAACATAGCCCTTTTTTTTAATTACGCACTTCTACATTTTCACTAGCACAAATTAATAAAAATTAGAGGTGTGTATCTTTTTTACATACTTTTACTATCATTTTTTTCTTTCTTTCCTACACACACTCCATACATGAAGATTCAATGGCTAGTGACTTTTTAATACAATTTTTGTGCACCAACGGGCTTTTCCATGGCTCCACTCAAAAGCTACTCCCTAATATCTCACCTTACTTCTTTTAGCGACTAAGTGCCTTAGGAGGAAAAGGTGCAAAAATCTCAATTTAAGAACAAAATAGGGGTATGGCTTGTAATGTGGGTACCAAAGAAAAGGTCAAACGACTCAAAGGGGCTAGCAATGGAAATTTTTAATTTGTTTATGTGACAAGTACATCCATGATCAAGCAAGAAAATGCCTACGTCATCTCCTAGACTAGCATAACCTACAATTTTGCTTCGATTAACACACGGGGAAAGTCCTAGACTACACAGGATAGCATAGAAAATACTAAACCTCACTCACACATTGCAGATGACTCAATCACAACGGTTTTATTCAACTCTCAAGTCAAGCAAGCACACAAAATTGAGAGAATTAAGCAATATTACACTATGTAGCATACAAGTCAAACAACTGAGCTAAGGCGTCACAAATTAGGCTATTTATTTTGCTCAGGCATCACATGTCAAAACAAGTATAAGGGAAAGCAGAATGTATGTCATAACCTAATATGCCAGCATCAAACATGTCATAGGGTATTT
>MDKI01213867.1:0-67975 GCA_005239505.1 Nicotiana paniculata
TAATTGCACAACACCAAATTATATTATGCAGATTACAAAGAGAAGGCTCGAACATAAGGCTTCGAATTAGTTAGAATCTTATTTTTTAGTTTCTAACTAATTAGAAGCCTTATGTTCGAGCCTTCTCTTTGTAATCTGCATAATATAATTTGGTGTTGTGCAATTACCAAAAACCAAACTGACCACGAAGAGGTCAGTTTTAGTCCTGATATTGCGCGCCGACATCAACACTTACGAGAGGTCAATAAATAAAGTGCTTGAATTATAAATAGGCATGAAATACAATTGTGACAATGGAATAAGAAACGATACATAATGATTCTTTAACAGAATATAAATTTTGGACCTCCAAGTATCATATGTCAATTTTAATATGTAAAAACAACCAAGTAATTATAATGTCTCAAGTCAATAAAGAGATATGAAGTATAATCGAACTCCTAGCGACAAGCAAATCATCCAAACGTGATCTGAAACCATCCTGAAACACATCCGATGCTTTTAGGATCCCGTCCAATAACACCAACAAGTCTCAATATTTTATCTAAACTTCTCCAAAGGCTTGAAGTGCCACGATTAACATCAGAGGCACAAATCAATGATCAAGATCCTTCTTTTAACTTTCAAACATTCAGACTTTGGCATCTGAATTACACTTAAACATTTCGGAATGACGCCAAATTTTACATACAAATCATAAATCACAATACAAACCTATTCTAAGGTTCGAAATCCTAAACGGACATTGGTAACACCAAAGTCTACATAAAATCAGACTAAAGAAATTCTAAAACCTTTAAAATGCCAACTTTCCGCATTAAGCACTGAAACGTTCCCGAAACATCCGATACTCAATCCGAACATACACCCAAGTCTAAAATCATCATATGAACCTATTGGAACCTTCAAACCCCGATTCCGATGTTGTTCACTCAAAAGTCAAACCTTGGTCAACTTTTCCAACTTAAAGCTTCTGAATTGAGAATTATCTTTCCAAATCAACTCCGAACTTTTCAAAAACCTAAAATCGACTACACATGCTGGTCATAATACATAAAGTGAAGCTACTCAAGGTCTCAAACCGCCGAACGACATGCTAAAACTCAAAACGACCGACGGGGTTGTTGCAACGAGAGTTCGTAGTACCTAGAATCATGTTTATGTCCGGGTCGACTTAGGACTTTACTATGAAATAGTTGTATTACTTGAATTCAATTTGTTAGTTTAATTATTTAAAACTTATAATTGGAATTTGATAGAGAACATGTTAGATCGATCTGCAATACCTCGAGTTATTTGGTGGGATAATCGATTGATGGTAAATGTCGTGCTTACTTTATGTGCATGACATTATGTTGCAAATACGTGAACTGTAATTCAATAATTTTTTATTCTTTTCTTAGGAATGGGGCCAAATGCCTCAACAATATATATTGAGATGTATCCTTAGATCAGGTCGTACTACCTTAGCAATATATATACATGACTTTATGGATCGGACCGTATTATTTCGGCATAATTTGTGCGTAAAATCGCTAGGAGTCCAAATATACACGACATAATTCAGTTATTTGTTTTATTTATTGACTTGGGTCATTAGTTTCATACTTTATTCTAGAATCCCCCATCATCCTTTTTTGTTTATTGTAGTTGTATCTTGACTGACTCCTTCATGTGTGGCTGCCCACTACCTTTTTATTTCTTTATGCATATTTGTCTTAACTTCATGTGGTTATTCTATCTTTATTGTATGGTCCAAATTTGATTATTATCTTTATTTATGGTTATCCACTTAGTCAGCTTATTATATAGTTTGTAATTGTTTTGTACTTGTGTATGTACTTTTTATTTGTATAGTGCAATTACTTTCTGTTAATTCTTTTTCCCGTGCTTATTCTGCAGCTTATATGCAATGGTCTTATTGAATATGATCTTTCATTATAGTTGTGATTGGATATATAGTCCACAAGTGTTATACTCAAGGAAGCTTTTGCTTATTGTTAAAGGTTATGAATCTGACCTACTGTCTTACAACTATTTAGTAAATAAATTTACTTCTAAGTTAGGACTTATTGGAGTTCAATAAGTAATTGTGAATGGGCCTTCTGGTAGATATTATGAAACAGAGAGTGATCAATGTGTTAGGAATATACTATCTTTGGTTAGTAGTCATTTTAATGTTATTGACTTCTTCGCTATAGATAAGTGTGAGTTAAGTATTAATGTTCATAATATAGTCCAGCACATTGAGTCATACACATCAGAACTTGAGGTTGCTACTGGCTGTAGTTCAAATACAATGAAAATCAGGTCTCTCATTCTTCTGAATCTTCAGATTGTTCATATGGTGATTTTGATTCATTAGAAAGACTTGATACACAAAAATGGAAGAATATATATGATAAGTTGACTGACTATAAGGAGTTACACAAGTCCATGACATTCGAAGACATTCCAGAAGCTATAAAATTTATCAACATGTATTCCCTTGCTAATGATTATAGGTTAAAACAACTTAAGAGTTGCCCCCAAAGGTTTAGGTACAAATGTTTAGATGAAGACTGCCCCTTTGTTTGCCATATTTCTAAAGACTCTAAAGCGCTGGTGTTAAATTAAATACTTTAATGGAATAATACAAGTGTAATATTGCATATGATAACCATAAGGTAGAGGCAAAAATTATAGTTTCTTACTTTAAGAGAGGATTACAAGATAATCCTAAAATTAAGGAGATGATGGAAAGTGTAAAAACTGCATTTAACATCAATGTTAGTCATTCAAAGTGTAAGATAGTCAAGAGAATGATTCCATAGAAAATGGAGAATAGTTTTGCAGATGATTACAACAAGCTTGAGGCTTATGTTTATGAGTTAAGGTCCAGTAATCAATGAAGTAATGTGGTGATTTAACATATCAAAGGATGAACTTAGTGAAGGAAAAAGAAGACTTTTAAGAATGTGTGTGTGTGTGTGTCTATATATATATATATATATATATATATATATATATATATATATATATATATATATATATATATATATATATATATATATATATATATATATGTTTTCATGAATCAAAATTGGGGTTTAAGAGTGGGTTGAGACCATTTATTAGCTTACATGGAACCTTTTTGAAAGGGAAATGCAATGGTCAACTGTTAGTAGCTGTTGCTCAAGACTCCATGTGGCACTTTTATCCCCTAGCTTGGGTTGTTCTTGATAAGGAAACCAAAGTTACATAGAGTTGGTTCTTAAGACTGTTACAGCATTTATTGTACCTCAAAATGGAAGAAGGAATCATATTTATATCAAGATATGCAGAAGGTATGAACCTAACAATTTAACCTAATTTTTCTTGTGATATATTTATGTATTTACTGATGCATCTCTTTATTGTTTTCTCATTTTTAGGGTTTGATTGATTCGGGCTAGTTGGTTCTTCCTGAGGTACACCACAGATATTGTGTAAGACACATAGAGGCAAATGGGTACAAAAGATAGGGACATGGGGAATATAAGAAGTACCTCTGGTGGGTTGCATGGAGCACAAATGAAGAAGATCTTAAAGACAAATTAAGGAATATGGGACAAGTGGATAAATATGGTAAGGATGTTGTTGAAGATTTGATGAGGTACCCACCCCAAAGTTGGGGTAGAGCATACTTTGACACTATTCACATGAACTACTCAGCGGATAACAACCTAATGGAGTCCTTCAATTTACGGATCATGGAAACAAGATTCAAGCCAATTACCAAGATGCTTGAGGATATTAGAATAAAAGTTATGAACATGCTAAGGGAACATGAATCTGTTGTAATGACATGGAGTAGTGACTTCAAACCCCAAACCATGCAATTGTATAGCCAATACTTGAAGATTGTAAATAAGTGTCATGTTCATTCCAATGGTCAAGAAGGGTATGAAGTAAGTAAAGACGGTGACAAACAAACGGTAAATATGGTGGTGAAGAGATGCACATGTAGAACATGGGACCTTAATGGAATCTCATGTCTTCATGCAATCAAAGCAATACAACACATCAAGATGAATCCCCTAACTGAAAGACACTGGTGGTAAACTAAATAGGCCTATCTCCTGGCCTATTCACATAAACTACAACCAGTAAGGGGAGAAGAATTTTGGAAGGTAGAAGCATCTCATGCAATGGATCCGAAGATGGATGACAGGCCTAAAGTCCAAAGAGAAGGAGAAAAAAATGAGACAGTCAACAGATAAGGTGTAACATTCTTTATTTTCAACTATGTCTATTCTGTTCTTTACTTATTTACTCTAACTATGTCTATTATGTTTTTTTGTTAAATAACATTCTAAGGAAAAGCAACCAATGGAAAATACGAAAAAGGACAAGCATGCAAAGAGACAAAGATGTTTAAGAGATGATGACAGTAGTGATGAACAACTCATGTCACCACTTGCTACAAATATATCAGTTGGGGAGGAAATACAACTTTTAGCACCACAACTCAGTCAAAGAAGTCAATCAAGTCATGCAGTTCAAGACACAAACTTTTAGTTTATTCCAACTCCTTCAGTGCAAAGGAAACTTTCCAATAACACTGCCCTTCGTGATTTTGAATTTTCTGAATTTGATTCATATTCTATCCTAGATATTAGGCCAAGGAGTTTTTTTGAAGAAAAGACAGCATTGATTGTGAGACAACAAGGAATCATACCAGCTATAACAAGGACCATCAACTTTGTTGGTGACTCATCTAGTGAGAGTGTGCCCTCAAACCTACTGTACTCAGCTAAAAATCTCACCTGGAACGGTAAGAAAGCTATATAAGGAAATCAGCTTGAAAACATGGCAAAGTTGAAGACAAGAAAGGGTAATGGCAAGTCACAAAACTAATGTGACTTGAACTAAAGGAGGAAATTCAGTTAAGTGGTGAAAGTTTCTATGAATTTTAACTTTAGAAGGTTTGTAATTACTACTATGACAATAAAGTTATTAATTTGCTCGTGGATGTAATTATTTCTATGACAGTACATTTATTTTTATGCATGGTGGCATGGACTTCTATGAAGTCCATTATGTTAATGCTATAACAGTTGGTGTTATGAAATTGGTTATGTACTGTGACAATTGTTATTATGAATTTCTCTGGATGTTAGTAAATTCTATACAATTTGTGGAATGGATTTCCTAGTTCATCATGTTCCCTTTATTTTAATATTCATTATATTATTCATTGTTTTTTTGCTAATATAGATTAAACACATAAGGATATGGTAAAGATGTAACTGCTGCTATAGCAGGTGTTTGTGTAGAGTAAAACCTACTAATTCAAAGTGGAAAATGCTAAAAATTGAAGCCTCATATTCATTCCCAATTCCAGGCCAAAAACAGAAGCATCATACTATTACATCTCCAATTGGAGTATCATTCTAAGGACCTAAACAAATACGTGCTAATAAAACATGTCAATTTCATCTCTAGATTATTAAGAACTAGTTCCCTACTTCACTAAGCAATACATATCAATTCACTACATAAAGAGAGGGCTGAACTAACACAATAATAACCAAGGAGAAACCATAATGAAATCTACTTCATTATCCAGGCAGCAAAGAATCCAATAAACAGTGCCCGAGAAGCAATTATTACCATCATCAACTGTATCACTCTTCTTCCACCTTTTTAACTTTAGTAGCTTCAGATTTGTTCATGGATTCCATCACAATTACTTTTTTCCTCAACTTATCTCTTTAAATCGTAATCGCATTCAATGACGATGTTAATTCTCTTATTTCAAGTTGGGAACCATTCGCGGATATTTCATATTCCCATTCAAAATAACCATATGAATTATTCTTCCAATGACCATTTAAAAGATTCAATTTTCAAATCAAAACAGTCAGATATAGTAGAAAGATTAGACAAATCGACATAAAACACTTATATTAGGCCGTGGACATCTAAAAAAATTTCTACCAAGGTTAGCTGGAGCGGTTAGTGTGAATGGTTGCAATGATACCACATTGGCACCTTCTATGAGAGGAAATACTACTCTGCGACATTGAGTGTCACCTGAGAGGAAAGAGTAGATCAAACGAGGGGAACGGGAATTTTGTGCCTAAACCTTTATTTTTTCATCGACTGAATAAGGTCTTGTTTAATCGATGAAGGAGACTAATAAACGGATTATAGGGGTGGGGCGATTTTCTAAAATAATGGGTCAAGATTTGCCTAGTTGGCAAATTATTATGGGTCCCGGTGCCATGTTGGACATCTGTTAGGGTTAGGGACAAAATTATATACTATATTAACGGTAGGTATGATTTTGGACGGGAAGTAGAATGAGTATAAACGTGACAAATTTTCAATAGTAGAGGGACAATTTTAGTCTTTTTTCATATTTTATACTTAACATCAATTATACTATTCGGTCACATTTATCCCTATTTTTATACTATTGTACCAAATTTACTCCACCCCAAGCAAACTTTAGAAAATTACCCCAACCCTGTAAGCAACCCACAATCTCCTAAAATTACCACAATTTTGTAACCCTTCTATAGAATAAGCACTCTCTTGGTGCAACATTTATCAATCTGCAAAACAACGGACCACATATTTAACTATTTATTTTCTTGTTGTTAGGTCCCATAAGCAAAAGTTGCCAAAGAAATAATCCACTCCGGGTTGAATCATACACTTAGGCTATCCAAAACAACCTTGCACGACTTATTGCTATATCATATGATGTACTGTAGTTAGTTTTGTGAGCCAGAGTGTGTGCTAGCCGAAACAGATGGGATTTGGAGTAACAAGTAAATTATTTTTTATGTTGTATTTTCTTTCGAAAAAGAAAGTGTACAGATTTATTTCGCTTAAAGTAGCTCAATTTTCAAAATAAATTTCACGGTCAGCCATCAAAGGGAAAAATATGTGATTTGTTATCTTTGATAACAAAAGGCTTATGTGTTAAGACTGCATCGGGAAATTATGTGAGGAAAATATAAGTGGACGCAGACGATGATAGTACTAGAAATAATTAAAGAAATAACTAAAGCTCAAATATACATCGACATAATATTACAAAGGGAATTGTTCATAATTATGTACAATAGCTATATTTAATGGATATAATTTCACAGACTTTTTTTTCCTCTTGTATGTCTGTATCAAGTGAAGTATTTGATCTTATCCATATGTTTGATCTACATTGGTCTCTTATGTTATTTGTTTGCCTGATTCTTGGAGTGGTTGAAATCTATCAAAGAAAAGAATAATACAGCCTGGTGTAAATACAAATAAATTTTCTTGAGAGTATACTCAAATTCAGAATGCATGGCTGATATTTATTTCCGTTACCTGTAATGCTCCTTTTTTCTAGATTACCGTATGTGGCTTTTTGGCAGATTTTGTAATGGGAACTAAGCAATAAATTAAAGAAAGTTAAATATGTAGTTTGTTATTTCACAAATAGATAAATTTAGCACCAAGAGGTGCTAGTTCTATATAGGGTTTACAAAATTACGGTAATTTTTATAAGATTGTGGGTTGCTTATAGGATTGAAAATAATTTTTAAAAGTTTGTTAAAGGTTTGAGTAAATTTGGCTCGATAATATAACAATATGGATAAATACGGTTTGAAAGTACAGCGGAGATTAAATATAAATAATGCACTAAAGTAGATGGATAAATTTGACCATTTTCTCTAGTTTTATGAAGAATTACTTCTCTCATAACTTGCATTTGTTATACGTGAAGACGATGCTTCTGCCGTTAAGGACCAATGGTTGCCTCAGTTTGAAAGGATAAGTTTACAATGAAGGGACACAACAGTGGTAGAGCCATGTATCCCCGAGGGATGTCAATTATGTTAGAAAATCATATTGTTTAGATAGATAAAAATATTTTTCATATATGAAAAAAAATCAAAACTGCCCTTAAACTATACGAAATAGGATAGTATATCCTCTAATAAAAATGTAAAAATTGCGCGGGGCATCCTATTTGGTCGCTCTCATTTAACCTATACCCGTTTTTTTAAAAATTTTAACTTGTACCTACTTTTTAAATAACTTTAGCCCTTTTTTCCTCGATGAGCTGAAGTTCACCATTTAAGCTGAAGTTCGCCAGTTACAAAGACAAAACTTCAGCATGCGGGGCTGATTCCCCAGTTACAAAGACAAAACTTCAGCTCTTGAGCTGAAATTTCCCAGTTACAAACTTCAGCTCTAGAGCTGAAGTTCCCCAGTTATAAAGACAAAAACTTCAGCTGTAGAGCTGAAGTTCGCGAGTTACAAAACAAAAACTTCAGCTCTAGAGTTGAAGTTCCCTAGTTACAAAGACAAAAACTTAAGCTCTGGAGCTGAAGTATCCCAATTACAAAGACAAAAACTTCAGCTCTCGCAGTTACTTCAGCTCTAGAGCTGAAGTTCCCCAGTTACAAAGACAAAAACTTCAGCTCTAGAGTTGAAATTCCCCAGTTACTAGAGCTGAAGTTCCCCAGTTACTAGGGCTGAAGTTCCCCAGTTACAAAGACAAAAACTTCAGCTCTAGAGTTGAAGTTCGCAAGCTACTCCAGGCCCATCTACTAGAATGCTGAAATTTTGCGTGATTTCCTTTGTTAATTCAGCCCCATATGCTGAAGTTATGCGAAAAAGCGGGTAAGGATGCAATTTTTTTTACAAAGCGGGTATAAGTTAAAACGTGACACAAAAATGGGTACGGATGCAAAACCCATAAAAATTGGTAACGTAAATATCCTTGCTTAGACCAAATGGGCTTTTATTACCCGAATTTTCACTATAGCCCGTGATGGGGCCTAGCGTCGCCGTTAGGCAAGCCAACAATGAATTATCCATTTAATAGTTCATTTTTATTATTTTTAAAGTCATGAATTTTTATTTAATAAAGAAACCAATAATAATTAACCATGATGATATAAAACATAAGAGTGAAATGGTAATATTAATAGAAAAGATCATAAATATGTACTATCAACTCCCAAAATCCGGTGTCACAAGTGCACAAGCAAACTAGTAGAATATACAAAACCTCCTACATCTAATGTTTAATGTAAGATAGACAGAAAAATAAAAATAAGGAGGAGACTCCAGGTCCTGCAGAACGGAGCATAGGAAGCAGTTCATTCCTAGGTCTCCAAGTAGTGGGGATACACGCCTGACTAGCTACCATATGTACATGCCTCATATTCTGCACGATTAGTGTATAAGTGTAGCGTGAGTACGTAAACAACGTGTATCCAATAAGCATCTAGTCTAACCTCGAAGAAGTTGTAACGAGAAGTCGACATCGACACTTACTAGAGGTCAATAAATAAAGTGTAAGAATTATAAATAGGCATGAAATACAACTGTAACAATGGAATAAGAAACGATAAATACTGATTCTTTAACATAATATAAATTTTGGACTCCAAGTATCACATGCCAACTTTAACACGTAAAAACCACCAAGTAATTATAAAGTCTCAAGTCAACAAAGAGATATCAAGTGTAATTGGACTCCTAGCAACAAACAAATCATCCAAACTTGGTCGGAAACCATCCTGAAACACACCCGAGGCCCCCGAGACCCCGTCCAACCATACCAACAAGTCTCAATACTTTATTTAAACTTATTCAAAGGCTCCAAACACCACGATTAACATCAAAACGATGAATCAATGATTAAGATCCTTCTTTTAACTTTCAAATAATCAAACTTCCACGAATGCGTCCGAATCACACTTAAAATTTTCCGAAATGAAGCAAAATTTTACGTACAAGTCATAAGTCACAATACTTCCAAAGCTCGAAATCCAAAACAGACATCAAAAACACCAAAGTCTACTTCAAATAAAACTTAGGAAATTTTTAAACTTTTAAAATGCCAACTTTTCGTATTAAGCGCTGAAATGCTCCCGGACCATCCGATAATCAACTCGAACATACACCCAAGTATAAAATTATTATACAAACCTATTGGAACATTTAAATCCTGATTCTAAGGTTGTTTACTCAAAATTCAAACCTTGGTCAATTCTTCCATCTTAAAGCTTCTGAATTGAGAATTATCCTTCCAAATCAACTTCGAACTTCCTGAAAACTGATACTAACCATGTGTGCAGGTCATAATACATAAAGTGAAGTTACTGAAGGCCTCAAACCGCTGAATGAGGCGCTAGAAACCAAATAACCGGTCGGGTTGTTAGAACGAGAGTCCGTTTGTACCTAGAATCATGTTTATGTTCGGGTAGACTTATGAATTTACCATGCAATAGTTGTATTACTTGAATTCATTTTGTTGGTATAATTACTTAAAACTTATAATTGGAATTTGATAGAGATCATGTCAGATCGAGCCTCAATACCTTGAGTTATTTGGTGGGATAATTGATTGATAGTAAATGCCATGCTTACTTTATGTCCCTGACCTTGTGTTGCAAATATGTGACTCGTTATTCGATAATTTTTCTTCTTTTCCTAGGGATCAGGACGAATGCCTCGGCAATATATATATATATATATATATATATATATATATATATATATATATATATATATATATATATATATATATATATATATATATATATATATATATATATATATATATATATATATATATATATATATTAATATGCATCCATGGATCGGTCCATACAACCTCGACAGTGTATGTACACGACTTTATGGATCGGGCCGTACGACCTCGGGATAATTCGTGCATAAAATCGCTAGGAGTCCAAATATCCACAAGATTACCATTTGTATTGAGACTTGGAAATTACATGATATTTCTTATTTGTTGAGATAGTACATGAGATTTGATAAATTTATGGTGTCAATATGCTGGAGGATTATGTTAGTTACAGTTCTTGCCTTATTATTACTGTTGTGTTTCATATATATTTATAATTTATTATGTGGATTTATTGGATCACTAGTGTAACGACCCGATCGATTATTTTGTGTATTGTATATCTTTTTCTCTATTTATTGCTTATTATATGTTCAATTGTGGTTATTTGACTTGACGGAGTGGTTTGTTTGATTTCGGGGATGTTTCAGACTGAATTGAGAAACTTAGTTCCAAAGTTGAAAGCTTAAGTGGAATGAGTTAACCGAAGTTTGAATTTTATGTAGACGACACCAAAACGGAGTTATGATGGTTCCAATAACATCGTATGGTAATTTTGGACTTAGGTGTATGTCCAAATGTTGATTTGGAGGCCCGTAGATTGATTTGATGATTCTTGGAGAAAGTTGGAAAATTGAAAAATTAGAAGGTTGAGAGGTTTGATTGAGAGTTCACTTTGTCAATATCGTGTTTTGATTTTGGTGTCGGGAGTTAGAGTATGTCCGTCGTATAATTTATTACTTGCAAAATTTGAGCTCATTCAAAATTTGTTTGATATGATTCGGCATTGGTTTTAGTAGTTGGAAGTTAATTAGTTTATTAGGCTTGAATTGATGTGTGATTCATAGTTTCAATATTGTTTTATGTGATTTGGGGCTTTGAGCGAGTTCGTATTGTGTTTTAGAAATTATTTGTTTGTTTGGACGAGGTTACGGGGGCCTCAGAGGTGTTTCGGATGGTTAATAGATCAATTTTCGGACTTAAAGCATTGTTGAAGGTGTAAGGCTTCTGGTGTAATCGTATTTGCGATGGGCTTGGCCGCAAGTGCGTCTAACGAGTCGCAAAAGCGAAGTGATAAAGCCCAGGGTAAGTCTGATGATGTGGATCAATTTATCGTAGGAGTGGTGTTGGCTTGGGCTGGTGAAGGTCGCAGGTGCGAAGGGCTAGTCGCATCTGCGAGCCCGCAGTAGTGAACAAGGGGAGGCAGAAGCGAGAGAAGGATAGTTGGGCCAGGACCGTAGAAGCGGAAGTTTTTCGCATGTGCGGACCTGCATAAGCGGGTGTTTGGCTGCAGAAGCGTTGTGGCGGAGTTTAAGTAAAATGCACAGATATGCAACTTTGACCGCTGAAGCGGGCATATGGGCGCAGGTGCAAAAACTCTGGCAGTGTCATATTCGAAGTGTTTCATTATTTTCTCATTTTTGGGGTTGTGGAACTCGGTCTAAGGAGATTGTTTGAGCATTTCTCATCCCAATTGAAGAGGTAAGTAATGTTTAATTGATTTTGGTATTAAATATTAATTACTTATTGATTATTACGCCCATTTTTCATGAATCTAAGATGGAATTTGGGGATTTTGGACTATGTTATTATAGGGTGAGATGTGAGGAATTGACGGTTGATTTGTGGTTGAAATTGGATGATCTTGGTATGATTGGACTCGAGATTGTACGGGTGTCCAGAATTTGTGAATTTTATAGGGTTCCAAGGTGCGGGCTTGGGGTTGACTTTTTTACCTGAGTTAAAGATCTTAGATTTATCTTTTGGAATCACTTCTTATGTCTTTTATTGATGGTATTGCGTTATTTTGGCTAGGTTCAAGTCTTTTGGAGATCGATACGCGCGGGAAAGGCTTGTTAGATGAGTGATTTGGTAGGTAAGTATATTACCTAAACTTGGTTGAGGAACTAGTTGTCTGAATTATTTGTGATAGCTAGGTGTTATGTATGCGCATATTTGTGGGGTTTGAGCCCATGTGCGAGCACCAGGGTATTTTTCCATGCTCAGGGTAGTGTTTAGGCTATGATATGCCTTGGATTGACTGTTGAGCTTGAAGCTGTGACGTTTCTCATATTTGTAACCTTCTTGCAAACCATTTGAGCTATGTTTGAGGTTACATAGAGACTAACTCCCTAAATGAACTTGATAATTGCTACTCCTAAGATGAAATTGCTGATTTGAGTTGTCATAGCACACTTTGCACATGCCTATACTTTAGCATGTCATTTATACCAGTATAGGATTATTAGATCTGTTAATCATTCATCGCGTACATGTATTCTTGTATATTTGTTCCTTTTTTATACGATTGGACTGGATGCATGTGATCATGGGGGCAGATTGTGTTGTTTTTGCACGTGACCTCACTCGGTGGATTGTGTTGTTATGCTTGTGACCGCGTCAACCATATTGGGTTGTTATGCATGTGACCACGCCGGGCAGATTGTGTTGTTATGCCTGTGACCACGTCGGAAAGATTTTGATATAGCATGTGACCACACCTGGAGAATCCGTTATATTGAGCATGTGACCACGCCGGGTGGATTATGTTATTGAGCGTGTGACCATGCCGAGCTGGTAACACGTTGAATTGGTCGTGCTTGCGTGTGGGTATGGATCCATTCCCCTAGGGTCACCCTCTCATGTTTCTCTATTAATGGTGTACACGCAGATTTGAGAAAAACTGATAAGTGGTTTGGTATGGATATGGAACTATTAAGGGTGATGCAAGACCCATAACAAATGAAGTGGGAAATTTGGATAGTGTTTGTTTTGGCGTTTTCATTTCATTTTTACTTGCAAATTCCTTTGGTTAATTACCTGATTTATTTGCATATCATCTTTATATGTTGTATCACCGGCTGAATGGAGAACTTGAGTAATTGCACACACACATTGAGGTTTGTTTCCATGATTTGTAACCTGATTACACCATTGTTCTGTACTTGTTAAACTGATGAAACTATACAAGTTATAGTAGGTATCATTCATAATTCTTTCTTCTTTTACCTCCCTAAGATTAGTTACAATACTTATTGAGTACAGTGGGTCGGTTATACTCATTCTATACTCTGCACTTAATTGTGAAGATCCAGGTGTGGGGAGCAGATTTGCTTGTTGAGCTGAGCGTCGAGAGATGAGGTAGAGATGTATTCTCACCCACAATCTTGGCATCTCTTTCCTTATGTACTGTTGTTTTAGATCATACAATATTGTTATTTAGTTTCAAACTTGTATTCCATTGTAGAGCTCATGACTCTGTATTTACCATTTATTGGTGGATTTACCTTGTATTCATTGTATTTTGTTATATTGGGACATTAGAATTATGTTATTTCCGCAAATTCTGTTATTTTGGTTTATCATTATTATTTTTGCCTTACCTAGAAAGTGTGTTAGGCACCATCACAACGAGTTTGGATTTTAAGTCGTGATAACTAGTAAGTGTCGATGTCTACTCCTCGCCACTACTTCTTCAGGGTTAGGCTAGATATTTACTAGGTACGTATTGATTTAGGTACTCATGCTACACTTCTTCACTGATTGTGCACGTATATTTTGTGGTCACTAGGACGCGTAAACGCAGTTGCTAAGGAGACTTTGTGGTGAGATGCTCCTTACGTTGCGATCCGCTGAACACGGAGTCCCCGTCTTATCCATTATTTGTATTATGTCTATGTCCTATTTCAGACAGTTGTGTAATAAGAATGTATATTTTAGAAGATGCTCATGCACTTGTGACACCGATACCACTGGCCATACTAACGTTGTAAAGCTACTAAAAGATCCACAAATCAGTACACAAAGCCTCTTACACATGACACCGATCTCAGGTGACAGTGAAGACAATACCAGCTTACTCTAAACATCTGAATCCTTTCTTGCTCACCCAAGCTCTTAACATTCTTGTTTGCATCGAACCACAATCTTGATCCTCAACTTCCAATTCCCATGTCGCTTACTGCACCTAACATGCCAATATGCGAGAATACCAAAATTCCATCATAACTCCTGAACCACTAATAGAATAAACACTCCAGCATATAGAAATCTTTCACTTAACTCATTTCAGGAGAACCATTGCAACACGTGATTGAATTCCCATAACTGCTGAAAATACGAACCTCGAGTAGTTTTCTAAACCACCATAATTCTTCTGGGATCCATCTACACATAACAAGCCATTATACTCTAATGCCTCTAAAGAAAATCAATTACGGCAGCCACCAAGCCCTGCACATACCACCACAAATCACATGTATAACTTAACACGCTTAAGGAACTGGTCATTGCCACCATCATGCCAATTCAACCATTACTAAATGATCTGACTTATTCTAATTTACTATGGACTTGCGTTAGGAACAATAGCTCCACTTAAAACATAACGACCCTATATCTACACTCATCCTGAGTGGCCTTGTTTCATGAGACCACGCCTTCTCAAAAACCCACGAACCACTCATATTTTCCGTGTGCGCATATTTGTAACTTCAATGGGTACACCCATTCTGACTTGTTCTTGAATATAATCAAACGCTAAGGCCCTGCTAGTACATGAACACCCTCTCAAAGAAGCAACCAGTTGAATTACTTTCCTTATACATCACATCCATACAAAGCATAGACTCTGAGTCTTCCTAAAACCTTAACATGAACCAATAAGTCAAAGATAGCATACATTCCTCAAATCCTTTGCTCAAATTACCACTGATGTTTACTTTCCTTAGTCGTAATAACCCACCAGTACACCGATAACCAGAAACTACACAAGTAGAAAATCACGCAATTCAATCATAGACGGTGGGGCTTTCCTACTTAGCTTGAAGTTACAATTACATAATACTGGGACCCACCGGGATTCCTTCTTCCTCATTGACATCAGCTAAAAGTCCAACAACGCATTCGAAACTCGAAGTCATGTTTCATCCAAATAAAATCCATGGTCCTAGTCACTATCCATCACGATTCCCAAATCGCTCTAAAATTCTCTCAAGGCGTGTGGCTATCCTACCACAGAACCCATATGCTACTCTTCCACTCTCCCACTTTGGTTAAACCCTCTCCTTTAAGCAACTCCTCGACTTCTACTTTTCATACTTGACCTTCTAGCAATTAAACCACCGCAAAACACCTCCCGCGTGTCCTTTCTCATCCTTTGATGCCCCATTGTTTCCCCAATTCCGAATCCATCTCTGTAACACCCGAAAAAATGAGTCCCTACCCACTCTAAACCTCTTAGAATATCATCTTTCTCGATCCATCAACACTAGGAACACCGATTCAATTTTGAACCACTGCACACCACGATTTCTGACAACTACTTCCCCAACACCATTTCATAATATCCTGCCTTGAAGGAGGATTGAAGAAAACCATAACATCGGAAAACTTAGCACATTAAACAAGGACAACGACACCACATCACAGACAAAAATTCCACCATGCTCGAAAATACCAAGTCTCGATACTCCACCAACCCAAATCTGAACATTCTTAGTTTGATTTCCTTTCCTCCGCCGGAAATAATATACTGAATCTCTGAATCAAGCACTGAGTAAAACATCCTTTCAGGTCATTCATTTCCTCAATGCCTAGACAAGAATCCTATGATTACACAAACAATGTGCGATAGCAACACATTTACGTAGGACTGAAATGATAGGACGGCCTTCCACAAGGCGACGGTAAAAGCCCAATCATATACGCAGGTAGAAACATCCTGCACACATCTATAGTACCATGACAATTCCTTGATTCCCAATCTATAACAAGCAATTCACGTCGCATAAGATTGATTCGGAATAAAATAAAGGTATCAGATGATTCAATTTGCACAATGAGGAATCGAGAAGGGAAATTCTCCTAACAGCCCTGTAGCCTCTCGAAGATAAGTATAGACATCTTCGTACCGATCTGCAAGACTCTACCAGAATAGCTCATGAATCGTGAGACCTAGGTGAACCTAGTGCTCTAATACCATATTGTAACGCCCAAAATCCATTAAAGGTCGTGATAGCACCGGACACCGCTGTCAGGCAAGCCAAAAATAAATACTTAATTCGCTTCTTATTTTTAATGTTTTTGAAATCACATTTGCTTCAATTTAAATAGTAAAAGATGGAATATACAGAGTAAATAATGATATTTTTAACAACTTCAATACATAACAGCCCATAATCACCCCAAAACCCGGTGTCACAAGTGTATGAGCAATAAACTAGGAATAGAAAATAAAATACAGCATCTGTCCGGAATACAAACTGGACAGGAAATATATAAATACTCAGAAGGAGACTCTACTGGTTGTGGGTCGTAATATAGAATGCATCTTACCTAAGTCCTCGCATGCATACACGCCTCTGCTCTCACAAGGCCACTAGACATATATGTACATGCACTAAAATGTACAGCAAGTGTAGTATGAGTACATTAATCAACGCGTACCCAGTAACTATCTAGCCTAACCCCAGGGGAATAGTGACGAGGGGTCGATATTGATACTTACTAGTGGTCCAATAACATCAGAAACAGTAAAGAGGTAAATAAATATGAGGCAGAGTAAAATAAATGAAATAAACAAGTATAAATCAAGTGGTACAAATCCCCTTCTTTATGGTGAACTCAAGCTTTCCACCAAATATTCCCTCCTTAACCAAAGCATATATATAAATATAGTGGATCTCATCAAATAGATCGCCATAATCCAAGTCACGAAGACTCATAGATACACTGACTTCTTACCAAATATTACGCATGATTCCATGAGAAAATGTTATAGGAAACACCGAGGCATACGACCCGATCCAACATAAATATTTAAATTGTGCAATGCCGAGGATCGAACAGCACGAACCACAGATGCATTTATTAAACTGCCGAGGCGAATGGAGCACTCTCATGAGAGTGTGGTACATAAACCCTGCCGAGGCGAACGACCCGGTCCCATAAGACCTGGGACTTGACTTAGTACAAGAAGCTATTGACAAGGTCCAATTGATCAGGCAGATATTGCTCAGAGCTCAAAGTAGATAAAAGTCTTATGCATATAAGAGAAAAAGAGATTTAGTATTCACAATTGTGAACATAGTGATTCTACGAGTCTCTCCTATGAAGCGCGTGATGTGGTTCAAAAAAAGATAAGTTGTGCCCAAGGTTTGTATGTCCATATGAGATACTTGACCAAGTGGGATCTGTGGCATATTATTTGCCACTTCCTCCTAAGTTGTCTTTCACTCATCCAATGTTTCATGTCTCCATACAAAAAATATATATATATCAACTCATCTCAAAGTTCTTAAAACGCCGAATATACTGCTTGATGAGAAGTTGTCTTACAAGGAGGAGCTGATGGCTATTGTTGAAAGACAAGTAAGAAATCTACGGAAAAAAATAATTATGTTCGTTAAAGTCTTATAGAGAAATCATACCATTGAAGAAACTACATGGGAAGTAGAAGATGATATGTGTAACGACCGATCGGTTGTTTTGAGCTCTAGCGCGTCATTCAGTGGTTTGAGGCCCTCAATTGCTTTACTTCAGATATTATGACTTGCACGTGTTGACAGAATTTAATTTCGGGAGTTCGGAGTTGATATAGATAGAAGTCTCTAATTTTGGAAGTTGAAGTTGGAAGAATTGACTAGGATCTGATTTTTGAGTAAATGACCTCGAAATTGAGATTTGAAAGTTCCAATAGGTGCGTATGATGATTTCAGACTTGGGTGTATGTCCGGATCAGGTTTTGGTTGACCCGAGAGCATTTCGGTGCTTATTATGGAAAGTTAGCATTTTGGAAGAATTTCATAAATTGGGGTTGAAGTTTATTTTGATCTTATCGATGTTTTTTTGGGATTCCGAGCCTAGGAATAGCTTTGAATGGTGATTCTGGTCTTAGGGGTGCGTCCGAATGTAGATTTGGAGGTTTGTAGGTCATCCCGGGGTCATTTGGCGAAAGTTGGACAATTGAAGGATTTTGGGAAGTTTGACCAAAAGTGGAATTTTTGATACCAGGGTTGAATTCTGATTTTAGAAGTTGGAGTAGGTGTGTAATGATAAATGTGACTTGTGTACAAAATTTAAGGTCAATCGGACGTGATTTGATGGATTTCGGCATCGGATATGGAAGTTAGAAGTTCAATAGTTCATTAGGCTTGAATCGATGCGCAATTTGTAGTTTTGGTGTTATTTGGTATGACTTGAGGCCTCGAGAAGGTCTGTCTTATGTTTTGGAACTGGTTGATATGATTGGTCAAGGTCTGGGGGGCCTCAGGTGTTTCGGTGAGCTTTCGGACCTAGTCTCGCTGAGTTGTTACTGCTGATATCTGGTTCTAGTTTTGTTCTTCGCTAAGTGGTTCACGTGTTCGCGAGTAAGGGTTTGTTGGCTGCTGATTTTTGCTTCGCATTGACGGTTGGGTCATCAGGTTCGCGAAGGGGAACTGGGCTTGGAAGATTTTAAGCCTTCGCATTCATGATGGGTGTACCGCGTTCGTGAAAGTTGGTCTGGTTAAGCAACGCGATCGCAAGCTGGGACGCGTGTTCTCTAAGGGTAATTTTGGAGCTAGATCTAGTATTTCTTTGTGAATGCCAGGGGCTTTCCGCATTCATGAAGAAGGCCAGACTGGGCAGAGATGTTTTAAAAAATGGTGTTTTGGCTATTTTCATCTCATCTCCTCCATGGGAGCCGACCTAGAAGCGATTTTGGAGCACCATTGTCATCATCAAGCATGCGGTAAGTGATTTCTACAAGTTTTGAGTTACATACAAGGTTTATATATGGATTTAGTCATGAAAATTTGTAGAAATTTGAGATTTTGAATAAAAATATAGAAATTGATATTTTTGGATTTTGACCATGAATTTGGGCATGGAATTGAGAATAAATTATATATTTGAGTTTGTGATGTTATGTATAATGGTTATCTTCAAAGCTTTTCGTAATCCGGGAACGTGAGCCCGAGGGTGACTTTAGCGACTTTTCGAGCCGAGTTGGAAATTGTTATAAATTGAATTATAATGAGTATTAGAGTATATATTTATGAATTTGCACATTGATTGAATAGTTTTGGAGTGATGGGAATCGATTTGAGTTGTTGGAAAAGCTTTGGAGTCGGTTATGGAACTCGGAGCAAGGTAAGTCTCTTGTCTAACCTTGTGAGAGGGAAACTATCCCTAGGTGATATTTATTGTTATGTGCAACTAGTTGTGGGAACTACGTACGTACGAGGTGACGAGAGTCCGTGCATAGCTAAATCATGTCTATGTCCGGGTCTAGGATCTTATTCTATAATAATTGAATTATTTGAACTTGTTCTGCTGGCTTATTTAATTAAGGTTATACCTGAAATTGGTTTAGAAATAAAAGTACCAGGTCAAGCTTTAATACCCTAAGTTGTAGCTAAGGTATTCGATAAATATAAATAAATGTACTTATTATTGTGCTCATGTACTTTATTGTAAGCGTGTATCTTCCTTCCTTTCTTGGGGAGCGGGCCGAATGCCTCATCTGTATCTCTCAACATGGGATAAATTCCTTCCTTTCTTGTGGAGCGCACCGAACGCCTCGGCAGTATAGAGAGGTGCATCTCTGGTTAGTGACGTTCGACCCTTGGCAGTGTACACACCACTCAGGATCGGGCCAAACAACCTCGGCATAATCGTGCGTTATATCACTGGTAGTCTGAGTATTCACGAGATAAACTTTTCACTTACGCTCGATATTTTTTGGTATTCCTTATCTAATTGGTATTGACACTTTGAATTTATTCAGAGATATTGAGGTAGGATATATGATCGAGAAATTTATGCTTAAAAAAAACCAATTGGAACATTATGAAACTTCATATCACTCCCCTATTGATGTGTACTTACAATTTTAAGAATTTTTGTATTATCTATTTAGTTGGACCTCTAGTAAGTTTCGATGTCGGCCCCTCGTCACTACTCTTTCGGGGTTAGGCTAGATACTTACTGGGTACGCATTGATTTACTTACTCATACTACACTTTCAACACATTTTGCAGGTGCATATATACCTACTGGTTTTTTGGGCTCAGAGGCACAGATGTTGCAGGGACTTATCATGAGCTGCATTTCATATTATGATCCGTAACATGCAGAGTCTCCCTCAGGGTTATTTATGTTCTCCTGTCTAATTTGCATTCCAGACAGATGTTGTATTATATTATATATCCTAATTGATGCTCATGCACTTGTGACGCCGGGTTTTTGGGTTTCCTACGGGTTGTTCGTTATAGTAATTGCGCATTCACTATCACATTACCCTGTAAAATTTATTCCATATTATTTGATTAATGAAATTATGATTTCAAAGAAACTAAAATGAGTAATTAAGTTAATCATTCACTATTGACTTTCCTGACAGAGGTATTAGGCGTCATCACAACCTTAGTGGATTTTGGGTCGTGACAGCTTGGTATTAGAGCATTAGGTTCACTTGGGTATCACGAGTCATGAGCAAGTATAATAGAGTCTTGCGGATGAGTACGGAGACATTTGTACTTATCTTCGAGAGGCTACAAGACTGTTATGAGTATTTCCTTCTTTATTCCTCATCGTGCGATTTGATTCCTTTGAGGCTTATGCCTTGATTTCCTTCCTACTCAATCTTATGCGACATGAAGCGCTTGTTAAAATTGGGAATCGAGGAATTGTAATTGTACTAAAGAAGTGGTGCAGGATGTTTTTCCCTACGTATTTTATTGGGCCAATGTCGTCGCCTTGCGGAAAGGTATTCTATTGTTTCAGCTCCGTATCGGTATTTCCTATGGTTTTGAAGTTGGGAACTGATTGTTATGATGATTCATGTGTTGCTATCACACGGTGTTGGTTTAATGTTAGGGTGCTTGTCTATGTGTCGGGGTAGTGAATGTCTCGACATGAGGTTTTACAGTGTATGATTCAGAGGTTCGGCATTCTAATTCCAGCGGAGGAAGGGCAATCGGACTATGAACATCAGGTTTGGGATAGTGGAGTAACGAGACTTGGTATTTTCGAGCATGGTGGAATTTTCATTTGTGATGTGGTGTCATTGTCCTTGTTGAATGTATTAAGTCCGCCGGTGTTATGGCCTTCTTCAATTCGCCTTTGGGGCAGGGTATTATGAAATGATACTGGGGAAGCAGCTGTGAGAGATCGCGGTGTGCAGTGGTTAAGAATTGAATCATTGTTCCTAATGTTGATAGCTCGAGAAAGATGATCTTCGGAAAGGTTTAGAGTTGGTAGCAATCTATTGGTTCGAGTGCTACAGAGATGGATTTTGATTTAAGGCAACAACTCGTCATTTATGAGGAAGGACATGTGGCAGGTGTCTTGCGGTTGTTAAATTTCTTGAAGGCCAAGTGTGAGAAGCAGAAGTCGAGTAGTTTCTTAAAGGAGAGGGTTTGACCAAAGTGGGAGAGTGGCAGAGTAGCATATGAGTTATGTGGTAGGATATCTACACGCCTTGAGGAAGGTTGGAGTGATTTGGAGTTCATGGTGGACAGTGACTAATTCTACGAACTTAATTTGGATTATTGGCTACTATACTGAGGAAGATTGGACATGACAGAAAGGAGTTGTTTCATATGAAGAGTGATGCAACCTGACTTTGGATTGGAATATATTGTCGCACCTTTAGTTGATGTCAATGGGGAGTGAACGAACTTGTACAAATGGTGAATGAGCACGGGCTCAGGATGATTTACTGATTTCGTAGTAATTTTACCCAGTGCAGCATCATTGGAAGATGTCGGTAGGGAATTCTCACAAGCGGACTATCTCCTGTGAGCAGGTTAGCGGTGGAATGATATTGATGAGGTTTCTACGAAGAATTGCCCCTACTACTCGACAAAAGGTCGAATTGTGGCTAATTATTTGGGATGTTCACGAGGGGTTTAACAAAAGATTTCAAGGAATTGGGCAGGTTAGAGGATGCAAGATCATGGTAATTGAGAAGGAGGAATCATTGTGGGCTCTAGGATTATGTGATTGTAGCTTAAAAGCTAAGTGGGGGAGCCCACCATCTACAATTGGATCGTGTGGTCATTTTCTTGTGCAGTTTCAGGTCATCGGTGTATCGATAGGTTTATATGACTAAGAAAAGAGAACATTAGGGGGTAAATCGAGCAAAGGACTTGATGAATGCATGCTATATTTGGCCTTATCGATTCATGTTCAGGTTTTGGGAAGACTCAAAGTTTATGCTTCTTGTGGGGTTATGTACAAGGAAATGAATTCAGTTGGGTGCTTCTTTGATAGGGCGTTTACTTGCTAACAACGCACTAGAGTTTGGCTTATATTCAGGACCAAGTCGGAGTGGGTGATTCTCTACGATGTTCCTAGTAGGTTTAAGAATTTAAGTGCAGTGCCTAAGGACTAGGAATTAATTATGTTATCATTGAGTATGCAGTGCAGTATTAGAGGAAGGGAAGAAATAGATTTGGATTCGCAGAAGCTCAAGCAGAATAGGTGTACAGGTTGGTGATGCTATTGTGAGCGTAAGGAGAATATGAGATGGTTCATGGGTATTAAGTCGATGAGGTCTCGTGGATTGGGTCACTCCGGATGAGTTTTTTTGGATTTTGATATGATTTGAATGGAGCTATTATTATTTCTATGGCAAGTCCCGAGGAAATTGGAAGAAGCGGCTCGGTTGGTAATGGTTGAATCAGCACGATTGTGGCAGTGATCAGTTTCTTCAGCGTGAAGTTATACATGTGGTTTATGGTTGTACATGCTTTCTCGGTAGCCAACACAACTTGATTTATTTGGGAGGTATTTGATTCGGATGGTCTTGTGGTATAAATGAATTTTGGAAGAGTTATGGCGACTTAGATCGTGACTAGAGGCTCTCAGTTGTGTGTCGCAATAGTTCATCTGAAAGGAGTAAGTGAAGAGTTTCTAGCCAATGAAGTGCTTTATTCCCCTAGTAGTTCAAAGGTTACGGTGAATGTGGGTATTATCACATAACATCATGATAGGTACAGTGAGCAGCATGGGGACTAGAAGTTGAAGGTCAAGGTTGCAGTTCGGTGTTGATAGAATGTCACGAACTCGGATGAGCAGGAGTGAATTTATATGTCTAGAGTAAGCGTGAATTTTCTTTAATGTCACCTGGGAATGGTGTACTTTGGATGAGGTGATGTTCATTGACTTGCGGATTTTAATTCACTTTACAAGATTATAACGACTTGTGATATGGATGTGCGGACTTTTCTACCTGTACGGAAGGTTGTGGGAGTTTACCCCACGGGGATATTTGTATAAGTGTGACATGTTAGTCACTTGATTGTTAAAGATTCAAACCAAGTATGAAGGCTATGGTAATATTGCAAATGCGAGAGTTTATGCTTGAGAGGCATTTTATTCCTCGGGATGTGGAACGTGTGAGTTTGTTCCGGGTTTGGGGGTTGTGTTTATGTGTCATGAATAGGTCATTGTGGACCATTGAAAGGTTATTAGCCCAGTATAGTATGATCAAAATCGGTTTGAGGTCCGTTGATGGGTCTAAATGTGGATGTGTGCCCTACACCAGGTCGGGTGTGTTCATTCAGCATAAAATTTCTTATGGATGAGTCTCCGGGAGTTGGATGTCATTTTCGTCGTTCGGCTATTTCATCTAATACTCTATGGTGCCATGTGGGTTGTGAGACAACTTGATTATGTGTACATGTGTTGAGGTCCCGCGTAGCTGTGGTGTTATGTGAGCAGGATGGCTCTCAAGATGCAGATCATATATCGTACCTTAGTTGTGCTTGAGTTTTGTAGTGCATGGCGCTATCCGTCTCCCCAGGATTTTTATTGTGCACTTGGCGTGCTTGTGATTGATATTCAGGCATTTTGTGATTATAAGTGTTACGGCTTGATGCGTGATTTCTTTTAATTGTTATGTGCGGGTCGGGTGGCACGCCGCCATGAGTATATTGTATGGATCGGTGGCACACCACCACGGGTATGTTGTGTGGATCGGGTTGCACGCCGCAACATTGTCACATTGGATTGGGTTGCATCTCGCCATAGTGAGATGTCAAGCATGGTTCCTTATATTTATTTTTGAGTGTCTTGTTTCTTACCTCTGAGAAAGGCTCATAGTATTTGATGGTCGTTCTATTAGTTACGCGGGCTGAATAGATCTTTTCCAGAGTTCGTTCTTCCTTATGTGTCATATTCAAGTTGTAGCTTGTTGACGCATTGATGGCATCATATGAAATCTTATATAGTGTTTCCGGTTGATTATTGTCGGAGCATCTTGTACTGGGTGAGACGAGATTATTGGACATGGGATCAGCGTGATCAGCCAGAATACCTGTAACAACATCTGGAGAAGCCTCCGCACTCTAGCGACCACTCAAAGCATAGAATCGGCTGGGTCCACCTCTACCACGGGCTCCACCTCTAACTGCACCACGCGCTGCTGGAGCTGGAGGACGTACTGAAGATACGGCGACTGAAGAACCGGACGGCTGAGCAAAAACACTACCCATGCCCTGACTGGGCGCACGGCAATCCCGCCGAATATGACCTATCACCACACACCCATAGCATACCGGGATATCCAGGTAACAAGGTTCGGTATGGAAAATCCCACACTTAGGGCACGGCGCCCTCCTCTGCTGTTGGAACCTCCCTCCTGGACGACCAGTCTGATGAGGTCTCCTACTGTCCGATCCTGGTCCCGAGCGACTGCGCTGCTGATAACGATACGCTAATGGCGGTGCACTAGATGAGGACTGAGCATAAGACTGGAATGGCCTTGATGGTCCTCTCCCCTGAACTGGTCTCCCTCATCCAACTGAACTCCCCGAGTGGCCCGCTGACCGGGCCCTGCTGATACTCTCCCTCTCCGACCTTATCTTTAATTTTCTAGCCTCCGTGGCCTGGACGAATCCCACTATCTTACCATAATTCATGTCTGAGTGCAAGGCAGTTGTAGCAGCTTCATTCACAACCAAAGGACGGAGGCCCTGAACAAACCGCCGAACTCTGGCACCCATAGTCGATACCAACTGAGGAGCGTACTTGGACAACCTCACGAACTCCATGTGGTACTCCCACACACTCATAGTACCCTGCTTGAGAACCTCAAACTCCATAGCACGGGCTGCCATAGTCTCGGCAGGCAAGAAGTGATCCATGAAAGCATCAACGAACTCATCCCATCTCGCCGGAGGACTTCCCTCCCCACGAGAACCCTCCCACATCTCGAACCAGGAATACGTTTCTCCCCTCAACCTGTAAGATGCTAACTCAACCATCTCTGTCTCTGTAGCCTTCATAACTCGGAGCATCTTGCACATTTCATCTAGAAAGTCCTGTGGATCGGCCTCTGGATCAGTACCTGAAAACTCTGGAGGGGCCAACCACAGAAGCTGGTTGACTTCGGAACTGGCGGAATCTCCCTGTCCGCTAGAGGATGCAGAGGCATCATGATATCTTTGGTCCTGAGCGGCCACTAACTGGGTCAACATGTGAATAGCTCCCCTGAGGTCCTCATAGGAAGTACCGGGACCTGAAGCTGGAACCGAAGAAGGGGCAGGGGTTGTAGCACCCCCCGCCGCAGCAGGAATAGGAACACTCTGATCTGGAACTGAAGGGCCAGATGGGTTCAAGGTAGGGGATTCGCTCTCACCCGCACCATCGGGCACAGAATTTACGGTCACACTTGGGGCGGCATTGGCCTCTAGGCCGAGTCGAGCTCTCTTCTTTGGTTCCATCATTGAAAATTTGGAACAGAGCACGAGTTAGGCAAGAACATTCTCACTTTCCACTTCACCGCAGGATATAGAATAACAATGAAAAGGGTGTTTCCTAAATGTCCATGTAACCCCCTAATTATATATGTGGTCGACAACACACCGATAAGAAGGGCTATACTAGACACGGCTCCGAGACATCCTAGGACACTTTTAAAACCTTAGGCTCTGATACCAAGTTTGTCACGCCCCAAAATCGAGGGACGTGACCGACACTCAATCGGTTGATCCCAGTCATTCGAACCTGGTTTGCCTTTCCTACCCTATGTGACAATATCGTACATGATTTATGTGAAACAGTAAGATAAGCTTAAAAGTGTGTGATTACCACAATAAGTCCAATTTTTCCTCTTGTTACATCATTATACTAGATTTCACACAACATACGAAATAGATACAACACTTCCAATACGGACCACAATTATGAACTATTACAACCACTGCCCCAAAATATCTATATACACCCACATAGTGTCTACGGAGCCTCTAAGAGTGCTAGGATTCTATACAATACTTGCCGGCAACAAGGCCCCGGATATACCTTACAATACATAATATACTCAAAAGGAGATGGCAGGAACTACATATGGCCCCGAGAGCAAGGGGGCTCACCGGTACAGCTGGAAGAGGATGAGGAGAAAACACCACTAACGGCGAGCTGAGCTACCTGCTATGGACCCACCTACATCCATATAAAAGATGTCACG
Source organism: Nicotiana paniculata (assembly GCA_005239505.1). Classification (NCBI taxonomy): domain Eukaryota; kingdom Viridiplantae; phylum Streptophyta; class Magnoliopsida; order Solanales; family Solanaceae; genus Nicotiana; species Nicotiana paniculata. The sequence goes on from MDKI01213867.1 coordinate 27,084, forward strand.
CCCCTGGAAAAAGGGACGTTAGTACTGTGGAATAGTACTAGTATGTATACACAAACTTTATCCCAAGTACAATCAAACAGTACACAATTAAGAGACAGTAATAGAACCAATTAATCAAGGTACATGGAAAGAAACAACCACAATCAAACAAGTTTCACAATCTCTCCTTTTTCCCTTTCAACATCATCATATTCAAGAGCTCATAGCTTCTTATTTCAGTAGTGATATCGATCACATTTCCTCCTTATTACCTCAGCCACCCTTATTACCTCGGCCACCCTTATTACCTCGACCACCCTTATTACCTCACGCCTCATGAAGCTTTTTGGCTTTGTGTTTCAGCGCGCAACCCGATCCCTCCTGACAATCATATTTCATAACAGCAACCACAAACAGTTACATCACAGGAATTATCCTTTCAAGGAATACAATTTCATATCAACAGCTCATTTATTTGGGCCCAAGGCCCCATAACATTTATCAAGTAGAAATTCCATGAACACGGTATTTCCACATTTGCTAAATTCAGTTACATTGTTTCACAATACTCTTTTCATTACTTTCCACATATGTCTTTCAACTATTCTACACATTCCCACATTTGAGTACATTACCAATCTTTCATTCATTTCCTATCAAGCACCTTTTTCAACTTCATACCGCACAGTAGCATGACAATCAACCAGGAAGAATCAAAGAATAAAGTCTCACGCCTTAGCACGTTTGAACAGTCAATTCACACATTTCCAAGCAAGGTACACATACCACATATTCGAACCCAACAAGAGGATTCTATGAAGGTTAAAGTTATCCATACATACCTTGAACCGGGATTTTTCCTTAATTTCTATCTCAAGCCATCGAACCTTCTAGCACCTTTAATCTAATTCACAATGTGGCACATTTAAACTTAGAATTAGGAATCATAAACATGTCTTGAACTCATTTGAGATTTCTATCAAACACTAGGTGTTCCTTTAGATTAACTAACCCCTTTTTAGTGAAAGGTTACCCCAACCTATTTTCCTTTACTAGATTATGATAAAATGGGTACATTCATGCAAGATTCTTAACCCCATCTTTAAGAACTATCCTACCCATGATTCATTTTAACAAAAATCTGGAAATTTAGGGTTAATGGGGTAGAAGCTTGCCTCTTAGAGTGAAGAAATTTGTGTTCTACTTGATTAGTTCCAAGCTTGAGTGATGAAGGAAGACCAATTTGATGAAGTTGGGACTTTCTCTCTCTAGAACCCACTCTTTCCTCTCTCTAATATCTCAGAAAAATGGTTAGAAATGAAGGGGAGGGGTGTTTTTAATGAACTGGTGTCGGGTTTTAAAATTAGAAAAATAGGAGCCCGACACAAGAATGTGGTCAGGAATGCGATCGCATTCCTGACATGCGGTCCGCAGAATCGACTGCATATTGACCCTCAAGATGGGCCAAAATCCACAACATACTACCAAGGTATGCGACCATTGTGCGGTCCGCATACACGTTATGCGATCGCATAATGCGTCTCATAACTTCCCTCCCAAAAACAAAGGCAACAATGCGACAGCTTATGCGGTCCGCATAACTGGAATGCGATCGCATATTGGATCGCATAGTTGAGCTCAAATGGGGCAGTGATCTGCCCAGGTATGCGACCATTATGTGGTCCGCATACACGTTATGCGATCGCATAATGCGTCGCATAACACCTACTATGCCTACGTTCTGGAAAATTTGTATTCTTTAAGTCTCGGGGTACTTTTTACTCAGCTCAGGTCTATTTCAAAATTTTCCACAATGACAACAACTCGGGGACTCATTCGGATATTATTATTTAACAAGAAAATTTTACGGCTCGTTACACCTAATCAGGTAAACGATTCGCCAGAAGGAAGGATAGATTTGGCCGAGCGTCACCCGATATTATATACAAAATTTGAGGATCACTGGATCTATCGGTGGTAAGGAGGGATCTACGGGACCTAAGGTGAATGGGTATGTGTATACGCTAAGAAACCAGCTTTATGAGTGGTTATGTCCTCTTCAAGTAAAGGGATCTCAACTTGTATCGCATCCCCCCAATGGCAATCAACCTTCACCTTTCCAGTTTCTATTATTAGACTAATATATCAAGACATGGGTTCACATCGTCCTGCAACCGAGGAAGGTTTTTCGACCTTGAAATCAGAAGATGTTTCACAAGGACCGGGAGGACACTCCTCGACACGATGAGGTACTACCGTTTTTCTCTTAGATGAGCATGATGATGAAGGAGCTTTCTTTTTTTGGGGAACTGTATTAGAATTTGTTTTCCATGTTTTTGTGAAATTTCAACATATGAAGAAAAAGATGTTTAAGAGATGAATGCAAATGAAGAATGAATGCAGAGAAAAATTAGTAAAGGTTTGAAGGTGTTGTGGAAAGTAAAAGTTTGAGGAGTGAAGGATTGGGGTACTTATAGGGGTCATCTAAGAGTATTGGAGAAGTTAAAAGGGCGGCTCATAGTTGTTATCGATTGGTGGGTTTTTCGAGAAATGTGCATACATGACCTCTGCACAGCCTTTCAGTCACACCAACCGCTGACCTCACGTGGCTGACGTCATGATGAGGATATCGAAAGGTCAAGAAATCAAATCGTTTCTTATCATTTCATTCTAAGAAACGCGGGGACTATCTGTATACGGTCAAAATCGGAGGAGTCCAATTTCGAGGTCTCTGTTGCACCGAGCCCGAGCTCGAAGAGTTCGAAGTAAAGTTCGAATCCGATCCCAGAATTTAAACTTCGAGAAGGCACATCGAGGACCCATCAAAACTTACCTCGAGGCAGTGCCAAATTGACGACAATCAAGAAAAAGCGAGAAATTTCCAAGGACACGTGGTTAGGACGGATATGATTTGTAAGGAATAGTACAACTCTGTACTAATCCATTATACAGTTGTACCTATAGTATTCCTTTTCATAATGAGACATGTACCATATTAGGGTTTTCCCCTCCTATATAAAGGGGACCCCAATTATTTTGTAAGGAGATCAATTTATTGTTATAGAATATTCTACTCTACTTTTCTCGTTTGTTGTGCTCAAGTTTATTCTTAAACTTTATTGTTCTTCATTAACTCTTCATTTATTGTTCATACTTCATCGCTAATAAGCTAGCCTTGAGGCCCTGAAACCACCAAATTTCAGGCATTCGTTCCTTTAGCAAGGCTGGTTCGATTATCACGTTCCTCTTACTTACACTTGTCATTTCTTGATTATTAACTAGTATTGGAATAAATCACTTATTTTTAGAACCAAAAATAAAGTATAATTGTTTAAATCATTTTCGAGGTAAACAATTATCTTCGAAAAAATTTGGAATCCGGGCATGTGGGCCCGAGGGTGACTTCATCGACTTTTCGAGCGGAGTTGGAAATTATTATAAATTGAATTATAATGAGTATTAGAGTGTATATTTATGGATTTTCACATTGATTGACTAGTTTTGGAGCGATGGGCATCGATTTGAGTTGTTGGAAAAGCTTTAGAGCCGGTTATGGAACTTCAGAGCGAAGTAAGTCTCTTGTTTAACCCTGTGAGGGGAAAACTACCCCTAGATTATATTTATTGTTATGTGCAACTAGTTGTGGATGCTACGTACGTACGAGGTGATGAGGGACTGTACGTAGCTAAAGCATGTTTATATCCGGGTAGACTTAGGACCTTATTCTGTAATAATTGAATTATTTGAACTTGTTCTGCTGGCTTATTTAATTAAAGTTATAACTGAAATTGGTTTAGAAATAAAAGTATCAGACAGATTTTATATTTTATTATATATCCTAGTTGATGCTCATGCACTTGTGACACCGGGTTTTAAGGTTTCCTATGGGTTGTTCATTATTGTAATTGCACATTCATTATCACATTACCCTGTAAACTTTATTCCATATTATTTAACTAATGAAAATTATGATTTTGAAGAAACTAAAATGAGTAATTAAGTTAATCATTCATTGTTGGCTTGATTGACGAAGGTGTTAGGCGCCATCACGACCTAAGTGAATTTTGGGCCGTGACAACATGCACGTGAAATATCCTCGTTTATTTTAGTCTACAGGTACGTACTTGAGTTAAATTTGAGGACCGGATTTTATAAGGTGGGGAGGATGTAATATCCCTTAATTTTAAATAAGGATATAGTAGTCATTTAGCAAACTAACCAAGTCAAAAACAAGCAAACAAGATAAAACGTAAAAATTGTGTGGGGTACCGTATTTGGTCGCCCTCATTTAACCTATACCCGCTTTTTTAAAAACTTTTAACTTATACCCATTTTTTAAATAAATTCAGCTCCATTCCCCTCGCTGAGTTGAAGTTCACCAGTTAAGCTGAAGTTCGCCAGTTATAAAGACAAAACTTCAGCATACAGGGCTGAAGTTCCCCAGTTACAAAGACAAAACTTCAGCTCTAGAGCTGAAGTTTCTCAGTTACAAACTTCAGCTTTAGAGTTGAAGTTCCCAAGTTATAAAAATAATTACAAAGAAAAAACTTCAGCTCTAAAGCTGAAGTTTGTGACTGGGAAACTTCAGCTCTAAAGTTGAAGTTTTGTCTTTGTAACTGGGGAACTTCACCCCCGTATGCTGAAGTTTTTATTTTTATAACTAGAGAACTTCAGCCCCGTATGCTGAAGTTCCCCAGTTACAAGACAACAACTTCAGCTCTAGATCTGAAGTTCGTAAGTCATCTACTAGAAAGCTGAAGTTTTGCGTGATTGCCTTTGCTACTTCAGCCTCGCATGCTAAAGTTATGCGCAAAAGCGGGTACGGATGCAAAAAAATTTACAAAGCGAGTATAAATTAAAACGTGACACAAAAAGTAGGTACGGATACAAAAGCCCCACATAAAACAAGTGAAATGCATAAAAAGGGCCAAAGCCCACCAAATGAGAATCTGGTAAAAAGGAAAAAGAAGAAAAGTGCTAAGGGGAAAGGACACGCAACAGACAAACAGAGAAAGGGGATTTGGGTGAAACCCTAATCAAATTGAAAGGGATTAAGGGAAGGGGAAGCCCACAGCAGCAAGACAAACAAAGGAAGGGTTAGGTATTGAAGCATATCAAGCTTCGGCAGAAGCTATTCAATTCATTAGATATTTCCATTGAAGGAATATATAAAGTGGGTAAGAACAAGGTAAGTAAAATTTACTCAACCATAAGTTACTTTTGATTTAGCACAAATATGAATTTTGAATTAGATGAATAAGTATTTTATTAATTTCATAACAAACAATCTATCCTAGTGAAGAACCACTACGTAAGAACAGGAACACAATTATTTTTAAGCAAATCAAATTCTTAATGTATTTATATGTAGTGGTATGAATTAAATATGGGAACAAATATTGAAACAAAGACAATTTGTTGAAGACATTCTTTTTAATTCAAAGGATAACTTTCTTACTTCAGTTGCTTAAAATTATCTTCTGGGTGTGTATAATTTTGTTACGTACAGAAGAAAATATTATCAATAGTGTTCCTATATGATTTAGATCTATACACATAGTTGTCATAATTTGGGTAAAAGAAAATTAAAAAAATAAATATACAAGTAAGTTGAAATTGATCGATTATAGACTATTTGAATTACTCTTAGCATGGATAAATATAATTCATGTAGAACATAAAACTCCGAGGATTTGGAATCTAAATTTAGCTATGAATTAGCTTAAACAAAGAATTTAACACGAGATCAATATTGATGTGATTATAGATTGATTGAAGAAAGTCGTACAGATCGCTCAAGGTGACGTGTTTGGTATTTCGACACGAGTACTGTGAGTAGTAATCTTACAACAATTGTATTTTCATAACCTATATGGTTTATGCATTATTTGAAAATAAAGTGTGTTACCGAATGTTTGAAATTTCATGTGAGACAAGTCATTTACTCGATATGGTACTGAACAGTTTACTTGAGAAGTTTACAGTTATTTAAGATGTTCTCACTATTACTAGACATGGTTTAATGTTACTAGAGATATGATTATCGTTACTGAAAATTGAATTACGTGATTTGATAAGAATTAAAATGCCCTGTATTATTTGAAAATTCTTCCATGTGAAGATTTACTGTTTACAAAGAAAAGTACGAACGGGAGGACACTTTGAAGGATCCCACAGCTAACGGCGGGTTTGTTAGACCTGATGTACCTTGTATTTACCAATTACTGAGTACAGTTATAGCCCTCGCTAGTGGGAAGGTATAAATAGCATGCAGTTACAGTTTTTCCTTTGAGTAGGGACCTACAGTTATATTTGACTCATTTTACGAAGGGGTCCACCCAGTGATATAGATTACATGATCCTTTTTTGAAAACCTCCCAAATATAAAGATTTGCTATGACACAGTATATATTGAGTTTATTACTGAATTGTTAAATTGATTTTGTTACACACATGATGAGATAGATTATTATTATTACCGTTTTAAAAAGGGTATTTTATTTTGTGATTATTATACAAGAATATTTTCTAACTTGTCCCCAATTAAAAACAGTTATTGTTAAGTATTATTACTCACTGAGCTAGTGCCTCACTCCCTGCTGTTATTTTTACATAGACAATAGTAGACGCATGCGAGGATTTCGTTAATTAGAGTACACGAGTTGACAGTTTTTGGTGCGCCCTGCATTTATTCACATGGACAAAGATTGTTATTTATTTGTAATAGTCTCTTTCTTAAAACCCTTAGAGTCACTCCATAGTCATTTTTATGAGCGTCATAAGCATTCTTTTATTGATATAGAATTGTGGATCGTATTAGACTTTTCTATTGTATACTTGGAGATGAATTTAGTATTATTGTATTGGAAATACTTCGTGAATGAGGATTATAATTTGTTTGGTCAATATAGGTTGGTTGTGTTGTTGATTTCTAAGACAAGTTTATTTTTGGATAGTCCTAAAACAGGAAAAACTCTGTCTTTCTATAAATCACCGATGAGGCTTACTTGGGAGCACTTGCTTTGTCACGACCCAAAATTCATTAAAGGTCGTGATGGCGTCGGACACTGCTATTAGGCAAGCCAACAATAAATACTTAATTTGGTTCTCATTTTAATATTTTTGAAATCATATTTTCCTTCCATTAAATAGTAAAAGATGGAATTTACAAAGTAAATAATAATATTTTTACCAATTTCAATACAGAACAACCCATAATCACTCAATATTCGGTTCCACAAGTGCATGAGCATTGACTAAGAAGTAAATACAACGTCTGTCCGGAATACACCTGAGACAGGAAAAAATACAAATAACTCTGAAGGAGACTCTGATGGCTGCGGATTGTGACCTGAAATGCAGCTCGCGGCAAGTCCTCGCATCATCCACGCCTTCGTGCTCGAAGGACCACCGGACATAAAAGTACCTGCACAAAAATGTGCAGCAAATATAGTATGAGTACGTAAATCCACGTGTACCCAGTAAGTATCTAGCCTAATCCGGAGGATTAGTGACGAGAGGCCGACGTCGACATTCACTAGTAGTCCAATAATATCAGGTATAATAAGGAGGTGAACAAATATGAGGCAAAGTAAATAAATGAAATAAACAAGTCTAACTATGTGGTACAACTATCCTCCTTACAATAAACTCTAGCTCTTAATTAGCAAATTCTTCCTCAATCGGAGCATATATATGTGTATAATGGACCTCACCAAATATGTTGTTATAATTCGAATCAGGGAAAGACTTACACATACCCCAACTTCTTGCCCCAAATCCATAAGGATATTTTATAGAAATGTCGAGACGTACGGCCAGATCCAACATAACCGAGGGTCGAACGGCACGAACCATAGATGCATCTGTTAAACTGCTGAGGTGAATGGGCCGCTCTCATGATAGTGTGGTACATAAATCCTGCCGAGGCGAACGGCCCGATCCCATTAGAATAAGAAGTCCTTGACCCCACACTCACGAATGAACATGTGAGTTATGACTCTATAGGAAAATTATTTGATGAAAACGCATAAAACACGAGAAATATGCAAGAGGAACACCATTATTCTGTGGCAAATCATATAACTCGTGAAACTCTACAATAGCAATTCCATCATTCTACACATTTCTAGTCTCAAGTCAAAATACGAAATAAAAGAATTAAATTAGCAAGGATAATCCCTATAGTACAAGTACAGCATGATGTAAATTTAAGTCTACCCGGACAATAACATGAATCTAAATACGTACGGACTCTCATCACCTGGTGTGTAAGTAGTCCCCGCAATAAGTTATACACATAAAATATATTACCTAGTGGTAGTTTCCCTCTCACAGAGTTAGACAGGAGACTTACCTCGTCTCAAAGCTTACTTTCCGATCCAAAATTGTGCTTTAAGTCCTCAACTCGGTGACAAACGATCCGAAGCTAGTCAAATGTTATATAAATTAGTCAATATAGGCTCAAAAGTTCATATTCTAATTATTAAAGTTATTACCTAACCCCAATTGAAGAATTCCCAAAATTTACCCCCAGACCCAAGTGCCCGGATTTCGGAGATTTTCGAAGAAAAGTGTTACACATAACATCATGAAGTCAAATACATAATTTTCACCAAATTTCATAACTATTTTTCATGGTCAAATCCCATTATTATCCAAAACCTAGCTTTTCATCTAAACCCTTGATTTTACCAATTTTTACATGTTAATCTACTCATAATTTATGTATTTAACTCATGTTGAGTAGCAATTACATACCTCAAAGTGCTAGGTACAAGCCCTCTTCCAAGAGCTCCAAAAATAGCCCAAGAGGTGAAAGAAATAAGATAAATGGCCTAAGTCCCGTTTTTAATAAAGTTGTGCACGGGTCTCAAATGTCGCATTTGCGACATCTGCTTCGCAAATGCGACAACAACATCGCAAATGCAAACTGGGCTCCCACTGCCAAGGTCGCAAATGCGACAAGGGACTTGCAAATACGAACAATGCCAAGGTCGTAAATGCGATTGTTTTCTCGCAAATGCGAGCTAGGCCCAGATCAAGTGAAGCCGTTCTCGCAAATGTGACGCTTGCAAATGCGAACAAATTCGCGTATTTGCGAGACCTGCAGCACCAACAATGAAACACCAGAAAACTGAAGTTTTTCCCAACCTTCCAAACAATTGAAACTCACCCGAGTCCTCGGGGCTCCACACCAAACACCCATACAAGTCTAACAACATCATACAAACTCGCTCGCGCGATCGAAACACTGAAATAATATCAAAACCACAAATTGGACGCCAAAACACATGGATTAACTCATGAACTCAAAAACTTCTAAAAATACTTTCGCGCGTCCGATTCTTTTCCAATCAACTGGAATGACGCCAAAATTTATGAGCAAGTCTTAAATGACATTACCAAACTATTCCTGGTCTCGGAATTCCATTTGGACCTCGATATAACCAAAACCTACTCCAAACAAAATTTAAAAAACTTCAAAAACCTTCAAAGAACCAACTTTCAATATTAGATGCTGAAACGCTCCGGGTCATCCAAAATTCAATCCGAGCATACGCCCAAGTCCGAAATCATCGTACGAACCTATTGGAACCATCAAATCCCGATTCCGAGGTCGTTTACTAAAATCACACCTTAGTCAATTTTTTCAACTTAAAGTTTCCGGAATGAGAATTTTCTTTCCAAATTAACTCCGAACTCCCCGAAATTCAATTCCGACCACAAGTATAAGTCATAATACTGGAAGTGAAGCTACTTATAGCCTCAAACCGCTGCACGATGTGCTAGAGCTCAAAATGACCGATCAGGTCGTTAGATGCTCCTAAGTGTCAGTCATGATCCTAAATTGGGTCGTGACAGTATCCTTCCATCACATAATATTCTGATAGCGCTTCTCTATTTCAACCATTTGATTTTAATCCTATGGGTAACATGTTTATATATCATTTTATTCTCTTGAAATAATGAACCTAATTATTTATATTTTGGCATCACAATCCGATCTAGTCTCACCTTAATTTCGTTATTCCCATGTTGGCTAAATTTGCAGTGCATGTATTCAGTCTTACTTCTACTTATCCTAAAGTCCTTACTCTCTAAGGTACTTCTCCATATTTCAAGTGTTCGGTTTGATATCCTTGCTGGTTTTGTAAATTAACCCAATCTCATCAGCAAATAACATACTTTAACCTCATCTTATATTTTGTTGGTTACCTCATCTATAACTATGGTAAACACGTAGGGTCTCAATTTCAGACCATAGTATAAACCTATTATTATAGGAAGCTCTTCTGTATCTGCTACTACTGTTTTCACACTAGTGACAGCTCTTTGATATGTCCTTTATGATATTTATATATTTAATATAACTTTTTTCTTCTCCATCACTCATCAAAGAGCCTTTCGTAACACTCTATTATATATTTTTTCTAGGTCAATGAACACCATATATAGACTCTCAAACTTAGCCAACAATTCAATCCAAACAAGAGAATTCGAATTCAACTGTACTCCAGAAACCAATACTTGATGCTAAGAATTGAGAAATTCAAAAGTTTATGGCTGAAAATTTTCAAACTACACCACAAGAGCGTTGATAATCAATGTGAAAAGCTAATATATACTCTGCTCGAATAAAATACAATCAAACTACTTCGTACAACACGCCTAAAACGTTTGTTGTACCTAATTTACAAAATACGAAAAGATATTTTGCAAAGAGGGTACAACAAAGATATCACTGGATTTGTTGTCTGTTTGTTTGTTTATCATAAGGAACAAGAGAAACACCATAAATAACAAATAAAACGTTTTGTTCTTCAAAAAGGTAAATGAAAAAACCCACAAGATAAAAGATATTTTTTAACGCAAAAAGATTGGTGTTATGAATTCTCTTTGGCAGGCAGTGTTTTAAAAGGCAGAGGTACGAGTCAAGGCGTTTTATTTGATATGGGACGAAGCGTAAGCCCCCCCCCCCCCCCCCCCCCCCACATCCTCCTCCTCTTCTTCCGCAATCAGTTTTTTTCTTTTTATTTCTATTTTATTTGATTCCTAATCCTTTCTCAGAAAAAGAATTAGGCGTAAGCCCCATCGATATAAAATATTTTTAATATTTATATTATTAATATAATAAAAATAAATATAAAATGATATAAAATTACATAAAAATTATAGAAATTTCAAAAAAAAATATAAAATCAGTGGATATGCTATATAAACTACATCTTAAAATGCTAGTTAGAATTAGCAAATGACTAGAAACGAATAAGATTGTCTTATAAAAAATCTAATCAAACTATGCAAAGGTAGAAATTTATTTACTAACTTGAAAGAGCCAAATAATTTGAAAAGAAAAAAAAAAAAAAAAAAGCAACGAAGGAACATACAAACAGAAGCGCCAAACCAGAGCAAATCGTGAAAGATGATGCATTTTTTGCTTTGTAATTTTGCAAATTGACAAGAAAGAATAAAATTAAGGTTTGTGTACAAATGTTTATTTTTTTTACTTTAAAGTTTTTTAAGTTCTTGAAATGTCATAACAAGTTAGTTTTTATGGTTTGGTATAATATCAAAGACTTATCTAGCAATTTTAAGTCTAATTTCGAGAGATTTTCTGTGTTTTCGTCCCAAAATAAAAACACACTCAACACCTTGCGTATGCCTTGAATAATGAGGCTTATACCTCGCGATACTTTCGCCTCTTGTGGTCGTCAAAGTGTGTTTTACTATGCACCGACCGGAGCTCACCCCGAGACTCGCCTTAAAAATGTCTTTTAAAATACTATCAATAATTAATGAAAAAAAATTATGTCACGTCTCAAAAATCACTAGTCATGATGGCATTTAAGTCGATCTGCTAGGTAAGTCAACTAACAGAAAATACAATCCAAAAGAGATTATAGGAAAATAGTAAAGAATTTGCTGAACATTTACAAATTTACCCAAGATCTGGTAGTACGAATCATGAGCTTCTAAGATTTGGAATTTCAGAATTGATACAAATAAATACACGTTCTGCTTGAAGGTTATATAAACAGATTAGTAATAACCTAAGCTACCATGGACAAGTGGCAGTTATATCCAAACGCATGAACATCTTCTGAATCAGACGTCACTAGCAGCTCCGCTCCAAAATCTACACACAATGTGCAAAAGTGCAGTATCAGTACAACCGACCCCATGTACTGGTAAGTATTTTGTCTAACTTCGTCGAAGTAGTGAGGAGGCTTTTAGTTGAAAGATGTTATTTTTTATAACCTGTACATTAGACTAGCTGTATAGGCAGTTCAAAACATAATAGACAAAAGTACTGTATACAACTGTGTGAGACAATCAACAATTACTAGCAGGAATTACAATATAAGCTTTACAATCTTTCCTGATATAATAAGTGTATCCAAGATATCAAGTCACATTGCATGGTAACACCCCCCGTGCTTCTATCTCATCCTCACCATATATAAATAGATTTATGGAACAAATTAATTAGAACGGCAACACCCTTCGTGCGTTCAACTTATCCTACAAATGTACGTATAACAGAACCAACCATATGACAGAAACACAATAACAGGAACTACAAAGTAGGAAATACGCGAGTAACAACAATGGACAAGGATATACATGCGGGCAACAGTAAAGAACTAAACGGAAAGCACGTGAGTAATAACAACAATTAGAAAGTAAGGGATATCAACGTCAATTAACTAGCATATTGGAGGTCTAGGTACAAATATGACAAATAATAAGGAAACACATAATCTTTACAAGTTAACAAGTAAGGGCGTGAATGACTAGCATGACGTAATGCTTAAACTAAAGTGAGACGGAATAGATATGACATGAGTATAATTTTAAAAGCAGGAAATAGGCATGGCATAGGCATGTTAAGCAATTAAAAGACATGGACAACGCAACAACAATTGAGATAAAAGTCAAGTACGGGACAATAACAACACATCACACAAAATGTATAATTTTGACAATAACAGCTCAAGGTAAAGGCAGAAGTGTATACATGAAAAACAGATGTCACATCATAATGTATGTCCCTCATCCTCACCTGGACGGAAACACCTTTCGTGCGATGACCTCACAATATTAAAAGCATAACAATATAAATGAAATGGCATGACATCACCCTTCGTGCTTTTATTCTCGCATGATATAGCAAGGTATCACCCTTCGTGCTTTACACTCTTCCCTCACATAATAATGTATATGAAATGGCATGTCATCACCCTTCATGTTTTACACTCTTCCTCACATGATAATAAATATAAAATGGCACGGCATCACCCTTCGTGCTTTACACTCTTCCTCACATGATAATGAATATAAAATGGCACAGCATCACCCTTCGTGTTTTACACTCTTCCTCACATGACAATGAATATAAAATGGCATGGAATCACCCTTCGTGGTTTACACTCTTCCTTACCAAACATATGAATATCAATAAAATAGAAAGTCGGGAAGTATAAATAACATCGAGGAGAGAGCCCACAACGAATATTCCAAACAAATTCTCAATCACTGATTTCCAAGCCAACAGTTATTCAATGAGCCCTCAAGGAACACATACTTCAAGTACTTCCACAAATCCCCCAATTTATCAACAGTACAAGTATGGTCTAGCATCTCAAAATATCGGCCGTAACAATGTATTAATAATGATGCATAGCGATGACCGAATTAGACACATCAATGTATTCTCATATTTCCATCAAATTTGATCAATTTATAATAGGCTAAGTCTCAATTCTAACATTTAATACTAGGTTCTTAATACCTAGAAGTCAAGTGAGGCATGAAGCAAGAGGTTATGAAATTCTACAAACATAAATGTAACATAATCTACCCCCAAAGCATGATTAAACCTGGAACATATATATACGCTCGTCACCTCATATATGTATCACCCCCCGCAGGTAGAAAACAATGACAAATAAGATAAAAAAATTTCTCAACAAAGTTATGCAAAACACTTACCTCGAACAAGCCAATTACAATACCGAGCAAGTCAAGCGATGCTCCAAAAAAGCCATCACGTGCGTAGTGACCTCCGAACGTCTCAAAACTAGACAAAAGAAACTCAAATACATCAAATAAATCCCAAGGAAACAATTCCATATGATAAGTATCGAATCCTAAATCAAATCCCAAATCCGGCCAAAAATCACGCCCGAACCCACGCCTTGGAACCTGAAAAAACTCACAAAATCCAAAAACCCATTTAATTACGAGTCCAACTATACTAGTTTCACTCAATTACGACTCCAAATCGATGTTCAAAACTCAAAAAATCATATTATGAAACTTTAGGCCAAAACCCAAATTTTCTCTTTAAAATTCATCAACCAAAAGCAAAAATCGAAGATATATTCATGGAATATAACCAAAATCGTGTAGAGAACACTTACCCCAATTCATACGGTGAAAATCGCCTAAAACATTACCCAATTCTGAGCTCCCCAACTCAAAATGTGTTAAGTGAACAAAACCCTCATTTTAACACTGTTCTTCCTCGTTTCTTATGCCAAATGATCTCGAAACTTGCTTTTGATGCGTCCAATGGATTTCTTGTAAAATTCTAGTCAAGTTAGGTTCTTGAATCATTTGATTTGACCTTATATTGAAGGAGATATGTTGGTTTCAATATATGGAAATAGCGTAGATTATTAAATACGAAGTCAGTGGCAATTTCGTAATTAATCTGAAAAAAAATCTGACAACCCAATTCTTAGTAAAATGACCATGAACTCCTCATACGATGTCTAACTTTGATGATTCTTTTTTCTATGGCTCCGTAATTACGATACGGATCTAATGCTTCAATAAAAGCAGAAATTGGAGCTAATTTGCTTAACGTAGTACCATTTATGCTTGAAGAAACGAGCGCAATACAACACAAACCTATCCGAAACTCATCTGAGCCCCTCAAGACCACGTCCAAACATACCAACACATAACACGGACTTACAAGAGCCCTAAAAATACCGAGCGAAGTGCAAATACTCAAAACGACATGTCGAGTCGTCACAAATCCTCAATTACCAGGTGTCAAACATTAAATAACAAAGAAAATAATTTTTTGAACTTATAATTTTTCAAGGTGAAGATAAAACTCATTGGAGAAGAAGCAAAAGATCGAGTGCGCGAGCTTGTTATTAAATTCGGAGTTTAGATCTTATGGTGGATTGAATCTTTAGAGATGGCTGAGTCATATAATTTAATATGGGGTTAACAAAAGTCATTTTAAACCACATCTAAGAAATCAAGGAAAATTTTGGCTTTTTTTCCTTTTGTTTCAGATGATCTATTAGTTTTTAAGATATTTTTGGGCCAAAGAAAATCATGGGAAGCATTTTTTGGCCAAATAAGTTAACGGAATATATATTTTTATATCAAGCTAGTCTTACTGTACACGCGTTGCGCGTGTTTCTTATCTTAACAAGTAACTTTTTTGTAAAACAGTTAAATATATTTTTAAATTTTATTTGAATTATAAAATAAAGTGTAAGCTAATGAAATTGATAAATATTATTCCCATATAGCTGGCTCAATAAAGGAAAAAACTTTATTCATAGAAGTCTTCAATCATTATTTAATATATTCACCTTAAATTTTGTTTAAATTTTATAATTTTATCAATTCAATTTCACAAGTTATCGTGCTTTCTTTTTAGTTTCAGTAAAACAACTTAGTCCTTGAAAATTTAACAAAATTCTAAAAGTATTTTTCAAAAGTTATTCTCAAGTTCATTCGAGAAGACATAAATATGGTTAATTTGTTGTACTTATGATACTTTAAAGATTTTCAAATAAAATAAATTTAAACAATTAAATCTTATGTCTTGTCAAATTATCTCCCTTCAAAGGTTTCAATGTTACCCAAGTAGTGAGGTTTTAACTGTTGAAATAAGAAAAATTTATGATTTAAATAACTTTATCGAAACGTTTGTGGAAAAAAAAGTATCACAAAAAGATAAAATTTAATAGGGTGAGAAAATTACTCTGAAATGTTATTGAATTCAATGAGTGTGTATGTACATATTAATTTAAATATATATATAATCCATTTTAGAGTTCTAAATACTTGTACTTCCTACACGGTTCAAATAAGAAGAAGAAAAATTAATAAGCAAAATATTAATTGATTTTGAAGTCCAAAATATTACTATGAGAAAATTTCATATTAAAATAATCGGGTTGCCTACTTTTCAACTTTATAGGCCATATTTCAATTTATAATTGAGTAACCCAAAAATAACAGGCCCATATCCAGAAAAGGGGGCGTTATTTCCGTTTTTTGGGATTCAGAAGCGGGATTTTCTCTTATTCTTTCCATTCCTCTTCCCCAAATCTACAAAAACGCGACCTTACAGTCAATGCAACTTCAAAAAACCTAGAAATTCTTCTTCATCTCGAATTAACAGCAAATCAAACACGAAAAGTGAAATTTTTTTGCTGCAATTTTGATTTCAACTTTTTGTTCGGTGGAGCTTTTTCCAGTTTACGTTCTTCATAGTGGTGAATGGGAAGACAACAAGTTTATCAATTTCATCATCGATTGTGTAATAATCGAGTCGACATTCAGCTACAACAATTTAGTTGAAGCAATTTCGAACCATATTAGAATCGATTCGGAGTTAAACACATTAGAGATTAACTTTCTCCCAAATGATGGATTGCCATCGATCCTGATTTACAACGATACGGGTGTTAAGGTGTATATCGAATTAAAGAATAAAAACTTGAATTTCACTGAATACCCATTGTATGTGATTGTGAACGAGATTTATGATAATCGTTTGATTGCTACAAGTTCCATTTGTTTGGTTGCTATAATTTCCAATTGTGTAGATGTATCCACAATTGATAGCACTGAGATTATGCCTGATATCGAATTTATTGAAAACACGGGTATAATAGATAATGTGTTAAACGAATTTGTTAAGGAGGATCAAGTTTATAAAGATAAAGAGACAGTTGTCACTGTGATGAAGAACTTGGCTGTACACGAGAGGTTCCAATTTAAGGTGAAGAGATCAAGCGCAACAAGGTATGGCAATAGTTGTATATTCTGTTATATATATGTATAAATATGTATAAAGTAGTATATATTTGTATATAGTTATTAAAATTAGTATATATCTAGTTATGTTTTTGTATACAAGTGTATTTAGAAGTTGAATGATCTTTAAACCTAGGTATCACCTTATGTGTGTGGATGACAATTGTGCTTGGAGTTTCAAATTTTCTGCCGTTTACAAGGCAAACATATTCAAGGTGAGAAGTTATAATCACACATGCGGATATGGTGAAAGATACTTAACACAACGTCAATGTCACGACCCAAAATTCATTAAGGTTGTGATGGCACCGGTCCCCATTGTTAGGCAAGCAAACACTTAATAAATAAATAAAATCTTTATTTTAAAATTCTCGAAGTCATTCATTTTTCATTTTCTTAAATAATAATTAGTGAACTTCCACTGAGTAAACAATAAAATCTTTAGCAATTTAAATAGTGAATAAATCTCATAATTATCCCAGAACCCGGTGTCACAAGTGCATGAGCAATTTTGTTTCTAGGAATTATACATGTACTACAATACTTTTCCGGAATACAAACTGGACAAGGAATTCAAAACAAAATACAATACATCAGAGGAAGACTCTGCCGCCTACGGGCCGTCTCCGGATGGTGCAGCTCGTCTAAGTCTCCAACTCAGCCACATCACTGCGTCAAGCAGGGCCACTAGCTATGAACGTACCTGTACAATATAAATGCACAGCAAGTGTAGTATGAATACGAAAATAACGTGTATTCAGTAAGTATCCCGCCTAACCTCGGAGAAGTAGTGACGAGAGGTTCACTTTGAAACTTACTAGAGGTCAAATTAATATAATAAAGGGTGACACTAAGCATGGCTATCGTAGGCAACTTAACAAGTAGCAACAGGAAATAGAAACTTCTTTCACGTTTATTATTCTTAAACCCTCGTCATTTCAGTTGACAATTTAAAATCTCCAGTCCAGTAATCAAGTAAAAATCATAGCAAGTACGCAGTAAATATCATGCGCAAGCAATGCCGAGGGTCGAACGGCACGGACCAACAATAATAAAATGTGCACTGCGGAAGGGTCGAACGGTTCGAACCATAGATGCATCTATTTCCCCTGCTCGCAAATCAATCATGCGACGCGGTCATATATAATAATAGAGTTACCTTGCTCGCAAATCATACATGCGACTCAGGTACTCATAAATACACATATTCACACATTAAATTCGTATTTTATCAGGAAAACAGTTACTCAAGGAAGTGATAAAATTCTCTTTTAATGGACATGAAGATGATATTTAAATCTTTTCTGGAAATTCATTTTCCAAGTTTAATAAGGTTTTAATTATTGTAAATTTATCAGTAAGGTTACAAGTACGACAATTAAAACATGCTTTGTCAGGAAAACCATTATCCCTAGAAAAATTAATTTTCTTTCTAGATGATTAAGGAAAATAAATTTCAACCTTTCTTAGGTATTCAACTGCTAATTCGATAACATTAACAGTCTAATTTCATTAGCAAAATTTCAAGTACAACAAGTAAAGCATGCTAGTGGGTCCTAGACTACGCAGACACAAGTATGATAGTAGCTACGCACGGACTCCCGGCACCTCATGCATACGTAGCCCCCACAAATAGTAGCACATATTCGATTAGTTCACCTATGGGGACAATTCTCCCTCACAAGGTTAAAAAGGAGACTTAGCTCGCTCCGAAGATTCATAACGGCCTCCAAGCCCTTCCGATGACTCAAATTGATGCACAACGCCCAAAACTATCCAAATAACAGGAAAATCAATGAAAATATACTCTAATACTTAAACCAATTTAATTTATATAAATTCCCCACTCCGTTCAGAAAGTTAAAAAAATTACCCTCGGGCCCACGTGCCTGGATTCCTAAAGTTTTCGGAGATAAAGATTACCCATGACTTTACTAACTCCAATATATAATTTACTCTTAATTTCATGCTCAAATTCATGGTAACAATCCAAAAATACAAATTTCTAGGTTTTTCTTCAAAACCCTAAGTTTCCACTAATTCCCCATGATTTTCCATGTAAAATCTAGATATAATCCAAGTAATTAACTTGCAATAGGTGGGATTGACTTACCTCCAAGTTTTTAAGTGAATATTCCTCTCAAGAAGCTCCAAAAATCGCCCAAGGATGAAGAAATGAGCAAAAATGCTCAAACCCCCGCTTTAAGCACTCACTGCCCAGCGATCTTCGCGCCCGCAGCAAAACCTTCGCACCTGCAGCGTCCGTGCCTGCGGCAAAACCATCGGGCCTGTGGTGTCCGCGCCTGCGGTGGATTTTCCGCACCTGCGGTCTTCGTACCCGCAGCCAATTCTTCGCGCCCGCGTGACTGGTCCATGCCTTTTCGCTTCTGAGACTCATGCCCTGCATCCGCGAGCTCGCACCTACGGCCATTCAAGCGCAGGTGAGATCACACCAGAAGCTGGGAGCTTCAGCTTATGCTCTCCAAGTTCAAACTTGGTTCGAGGCTCGTCCGGTTAACACCCGGGGCCCCCGGGGCCCAACCCGAACATACCAAAGTTCCAAAATATAATGCAGACCTGCTCGAGGCCTCAAATTCACATAAATAACATCAAAATAATGGATCGCAACTCAATTCAATCCTTACGAACTTTGATATTTCCAACTTCTACATTCGATGCCGAAACTTATCAAATCACATCCGATTGACCCCAAATTTTGCGCACAAGTCACATTCAACATTACGGACCTTCTCCAACTTTCGGAATCGCATTCCGACCCCGATATCAAAATTTCCACTTCCGGTCAGATTTCTCCAAAAACCATAAAATTTCTATCATTAGCCAAATGACTCACTTCCGATCGCGCTCCCAACTCCAGAGTCACCATACAGAGTTATTTCGAGACTCAAAATCCCAAACAGACATCAATATCAATGAAATGCACTTCAACCCAGACTTATGAAATTTCTTCTAAAATGCTGACTTCCATAATATGCGTTGAAACGCTCCCGAGTCATCCAAAACCTGATCCGAACATAGGCCCGAGTCCGAAATCATCATACGAGCGTGCTTCAACTTCAAATCCTGATTCTGAGGTCGTTTACTCAAAATTCCAATCTCAGTCGATTCTTCCAACTCAAGGCTTCAGAAATGAGAATTTTCTTTCCAAATTGAATCTAAACTTCCCGAAATTCAATTCCAACCACATCTACAAGTCATATCACCTGAAATGAAGCTACTCGTGGCCTCTAACCGCTGAACGATGCGCTAGAGATCAAAACGACCGGTCGGGTCGTTACATTCTCTCCCACTTAAACATATGTTCGTCCTCGAACGTGCTAAGAACTGCTCTGGAGTTATCTGAAATCATTGTCTAGCACCTCGTGCACCTACTCATGCTGCCACCACTCCATTGAGTATATTAGCTCGGTCAAATCCGAAGATATCCTCTTTCATCCGTAAAATAAGCTCAAGACCCAGTTCCAACACCCGAAATTCTCTGCCAGGCCAATTTCCAATATATGAACACCGCATCAACTACCACACGATGTACCAGAACATGACCGCATACCTTAGCTGAATTAGCACCATACACCGCATAATTCATCATTTAACCACGATGACATTCTCTGAACCTTAATAGCTAAAATTTCATGAATTTGATGCTCCCGATACACCTCATGACATACATATAGGTCCTGCTATAACGCTTACGATACCACCACAACGGAGGAGATGTATAGAAATTCACAACCAACTGCAGAGTAAACAAATCATTGAATCTCTCCTACTGATTAAGATCATCACCTCATTATGATCCAACTGTTGGTATTTGTTCTTTAATATACACTTCACGTAACTTTATCGCACGGATCCCTGATCCGATAGTCTCGTCTCACCCCAGTGTGAACTGCTCAGGCAACAAATCACCCCAAACATGACCAACCGTCTCACATGATACCACAACACGCCAATAGACCATAACTCGAACATGATACATAAAGAAAATGAATTATGAAAGGAACTACTCAACTCACGCAATTAATATGAACCTTCCTCCGAAAGGTAGGAAGCAAAACACAAGAAAATAGATATAGGGAACCGTACTCAACATCACACTGTTGTGGCGCGCAACCCGATCCAAATAACATAAAATTCACGTAAGAAGACACACACCGAGCTAAATTGCTCATTACCACAAATATTGAACATCGGTCACAAGCACGCTGAGTGCACAATACCATCCTGGGGAGACTGATAAAGACGTATGCTACAAACTCAAGCACAACTAAGGTGCGATATATATATATATACACACACTCTGGATCTCAAGAGCCATCCTGCTCACATAACATCATCACTACTCGGGAACTCAACACATAGGAAAATATCGAGTTGTTTCCCAACTCGCACGGCACAGCAAATTTTACATGAGATGAACGAAGACGGAACAACATCTGTTGTTCTAATACCTTTCCATGAAAAGCGCTATACCGAAATGAACACGCCTGACTCATACGGAGCCCATAATCATATTTAATTCCATCCACAAACATCGAGTCTACCTTGCTCGCACCGAGCTAGGCTAATAGCTCTACATGGGTCCATAATAACCCACTTCCTCTCATAATATGCAAGAACGACCATCATAGCCGAGACAAACACCCCACGATCCACAACCGAATGAACCGAAGGCATAAATTCTCAAATAAGCAACATTACACTCCTTTATACTTAGTCCAAATCTTCAATCCATTAGGTGACTACATGTCACACTCATGCGATCATCCCGTGGTCACGCTCCCACGACCTTCCACACAAGGTAGCAAGTCTGCACATCCACCACTGGCCACACTAACGTTGTAAAACAAATCAAGAACCCATAACTAGGATGCAAAGTCTCTTTCACCAAACACCGATCTCAGGTGACACTAAAGACAACACTAGCTTACTCTTAACATTCGAATCTTTTTTTCTTGCTCATCCGAGCTCATGACATCCTTGTCAACACCGAACCGCAACCTTGGTCCTCGCTTCCAAATTTCATACTGTTCACTACACCTAACACGCCAATATGCATTCGCACATGAATCTCGTCATAACTCCTGAACCGCTAATAGGGCAAACACTTCATCATAGAAATACCCTTTGCTTAACTCAATTCAAGAGAACCATCACAACACACGACTGAATTCTCATAATCACAAAACATGCAAATCCTCAAACTCCACCTCTGCAGGACATAACTGATTCACTCGTATACCTCAAACTAAAACTGATACGACACTCAACCACGCAATCGACTCATCAACAGTAGACTCCCCCCACTTGGCTCAAGCCATAGATCAATATGAACAATAACTCACAATGCCCATACGCTAACACCGCCAAGATACCGCAGTGAGAATCAATTAAACTTCCCATAAGCTCATACAACACAACCCCTCGTACCTCAATTCAATTCGCACTCACTACAGGAATAATGATAACCCCAATCAACACATAGCAACTCAATTCGCACTCACCTTGAGCGACTCCATTCCACGGAACCATTTCGTTTCTAGACCCATGAACCGTTTCATGCCCTCCTTGCATGCATATTCACATCTTTGACCGGTATACCTATTCTGATAACCTTTCCATGAACCCGAAATCAGTTTCTTCTTCTTATGAACCCCAATGCTACTCTACACACCGAAGATAATGTAGAACACTCCAACCATTTTCTCATTCCCATAATGCTGCTGCAAAAGCTTGATTCTTAACCATACGGTGGCTTGAAATCCTTAGAAACCACCTTTTAACCTTTTAATCCATTGGAACCGTTGTTGAGAGTCACCCACTCTGGCTTGGTCCCGAATATAATCAACTCTACGGCTTTGCTGGCACCTGAACACCCATCTAGATAAAGCACCCGCCTGAATCCCTTCACCTGTAAATTACCATTGTACTAAGATAATTCCTGAATATTTCCAAAGCCTAAACCTGATTCAATGAGTCCAACCCTTGAACACCTTTATCAAATCCCATGCTCAATTACTATTCTACTCTTTTCCCCTTAGCTGCAATAACTTACCAATATGCTGAAAATCTGCAACCCCATGAGAAAAATAATCCTGCAACCCAATCGTAGGCGGTGGGGATCTCCCATTTAGCCCGAAGCTGCTCCTTACACCACTCTAGACCCCACCAAATTCTTTCTTCATTGCTGATATGATCTTGCTCAACCAACCTGTCAAATTCTTCTAAATTCTCCTGTTAGCATTCCATGAATACTCAAATTCCCTCACATCATTCACATATTCGGCCTCCTACTGAATAGTCGTTGGAATTCCTCGCAGAAACTTGCCAACCACACGACCGCTATCCTGCTCACAGGAGATAACCCTCCTGCAAAAATTACCAATTGACACCTTCCAACGATGTTGTACTGAACAATCTCTACGACATCAATACTCCAACCTACGCCCGTCCTCATTTACCAACTTTACTAGTCCGTCCGCTCCTCATGGACATCTACTAAAAGCGCAACAACATCCTCCAACTCACCGCTATATTGCATCATCCTTCATCCCGAACAACTCCTCTCTGTTGCATTCCATCTCCCATCGCAATAGCCAATATTTCAATTTAAGACCGTGGACCCAATCACTCTCCACTAAAATTCTCAAATCACTCCAAAATTCTCCTCAAGATGCACAGCTATCTTACTGCAGAACTCATATGCTACGATGCCACTCTCCCACTCTGGTTAAACTCACTCCTACAAGAACTACCTGACTTCCTTTTCTTACACCTGGCCTTTTAGAAATTTAACCATCACCTGAAACTTCCCTCGTGTCCTTCCTTATCCCTTGCTGCCCAGCCGTGGCCTTAGGACAATAACTATCTTGTAGAACTTAAACCAGCAGATTACCACCAATTCAAACCTTTCCGAAGATCATCCTTCCTGAGCCGCCCGCATTAGAAGTACCTATTCAGTCCTGAACCACCACACACCACAATCTCTGACAACCGCTTCTTCAATATTACTTCGCAACACTCTGACCCAATGCAACCGAAAAAACCATAACACCGGTGAACTAAACATATTCTATTCGATCAAAACAATAATACCACATCACATATGAAAATTCCACCTCGTTTGAAAACACCAAGCCTTATTATTCTTTCAACCCAAATTGAGCATTCATAGTTCGATTGCCTTTCCTCCGCCGGAACTAGAATACTGAAATCTCGAAATCATGCTCTAAGAAGACCTCCTTTCAAGTCATTTATTGTCCCAACACATGGGCAAATTTCCTATCACCACGTCAATACCGTGCGATGGCCAATCATAAGCATCATAACAACCCGAGCATATCTTCAAAGCCCTCAAAAACACAGCTACTGAAGCTGAAACAACATAATATCCTTCCGCAGGGCAACGACAGTAGCCTCAACCAACTACGCATGGAAAACATCACGCACCATATCTATAGTACCATTACCATTCCTCAGATTCCCGATTAATAGCAAGTCATTCACCACGCTTAAGATTTAGTAAGAAGAAAACGTAGGCATAAGCCTCAAAGGAATCAATTTGCACGATGAGGAATCAAGAAGTGAAGTACTCCTAACAGCCCTGTAGCCTCTCGAAGATAAGTACAGACGTCTCCATACCGATCCGCAAGACTCTACTAGCCTTGCTCATGACTCGTGAGACCTAAGGGAACCTAGTGCTCCAATACCACGTTGTCACAACCCAAAATCCATTAAGGTCGTGATGGCGTCGGACCCCACTGTCAGGCAAGCCAACACTTAATAAATAAATAAAATCTTTATTTTAAAATTCTCGAAGTCATTCCTTTTTCATTTTCTTAAATAATAATTAGTGAACTTACATTGAGTAAACAATAAAATCTTTAGCAATTTAAATAGTGAATAAATCCTATAATTATCCCAGAACCTGGTGTCACAAGTGCATGAGCAATTTTTTTTCTAAGAATTATACATGTACTACAATACTTGTCCAGAATACAAACTGGACAAGGAATTCAAAAAAAAAATACAATACATCAGAGGAAGACTCTGCCGGCTACGGGTCATCTCCGGATGGTGCAGCTCGTCTAAGTCTCCAAGTCAGACACATCACTGCGTCAAGTAGGGCCACTAGCTATGAACGTACTTGTGCAATAAAAACGCACAGCAAGTGTAGTATGAGTACGAAAACAACGTGTACTCAGTAAGTATCCCGCCTAACCTCGGAGAGGTAGTGACAAGAGGTTCACTTTGAAACGTATTAGAGGTCAAATTAATATAATCAAGGGTGACACTAAGCATGGCTATCGTAGGCAACTTAACATGTAGCAACAGGAAATAGCAACTTCTTTCACATTTATTATTCTTAAATCCTCGTCATTTCAGTTGACAATTTAAAATCTCCAGGCCAGTAATCAAGGAAAATCACAGCAAGTACGCAGTAAATATCATGCGCAAGCAATGCCGAGGGTCGAACGGCGCGGACCAACAATAATAAATTGTGCACTGCGGAAGAGTCGAACGGCTCGAACCATAGATGCATCTATTTCCTCCGTTCGTGAATCGATCATGCGACGCGGTCATATATAATAATAGAGTTACCCTACTCGCGAATCATACATGCGACTCAGGTACTCATCGATACACATATTCACACATTAAATTCACATTTTTTCAGGAAAACAATTACTCAAAGAAGTGATAAAATTCTCTTTTAATGGACATGAAGATGATATTTAAATATTTTCTGAAATTCATTTGCCAAGTTTAATAAGGTTTTAATTATTATAAATTTATCAGTAAGGTTACAAGTACGGCAATTAAAACATGCTTTGTCAGGAAAACCATTATCCCTGGAAAAATCAATTCTCTTTCTAGATGAGTAAGGAAAATAAATTTCAACATTTCTTAGGTATTCAGTTACTAATTCGATAACATTAACACTCTAATTTCATTAGCAAAATTTCAAGTACAACAAGTAAAGCATGCTAGTGGGTCCTAGACTACCCATACACAAGTATGATAGTAGCTACGCACGGACTCCCGTCACCTCGTGCATACATAGCCCCCACAAATAGTAGCACATATTCGATTAGTTCACCTATGGGGACAATTTCCCCTCACAAGGTTAGAAAGGAGACTTACCTCGCTCTGAAGATTCATAACCGGCCTCCAAGCCTTTCCGATGACTCAAATTGATGCACAACGCCCAAAACTATCCAAATAAAGGTAAAACCAATGAAAATATACTCTAATACTTATAACAATTTAATTTATATAAATTCCCCACTCCACTCGGAAAGTTGACAAAATTACCCTCGGGCCCACGTGCCCGGATTCCTAAATTTTTCGAAGATAAAGATTACCCATGACCTTACTAACTCCAATATATAATTTACTCTTAATTTCATGCTCAAATTCATGGTAACAATCCAAAAATACAACTTTCTAGGTTTTTCTTCAAAACCCTAAGTTTTCACTAATTTCCCATGATTTTTCCATGTTAAAATCTAGATATAATCCAAGTAATTAACTTGCAATAGTTGGATTGACTTACCTCCAAGTTGTTAGGTGAATATTCCTCTAAAGAAGCTCCAAAAATCGCCCAAGGATGAAGAAATGAGCAAAAATGCTCAAACCCTCGCTTTAAACACTCACTGCCTAGCGATCTTCACTCCCGCGGTAAAACTTTCGCACCTGCGGTGGATTTTCCGCACCTGCGATCTTCACACCCGCGGCAAATTCTTCGCGCCCGTGGTTACTTGCCAACCCATGCCTTTTCACTTCTGCGACTCATGCCCCGCATCCGCGAGCTCGCACCTGCGGCCATTCAAGCGCAGGTGCGATCACACCAGAAGTTAGGAGCTTCGGCTTATGCTCTCCAAGTTCAAACTTGGTCCGAGGCTCATCCGGTTAACACCCGGGGCCCAAACTAAACATACCAACAAGTTCCAAAACATAATGCGGACCTGCTCGAGGCCTCAAATCACATCAAATAACATCGAACAATGGATCGCAACTCAATTCAATCCTTACAAACTTTGAAATTTCCAACTTCAACATTCGTAGCTGACACCTATCAAATCACGTCCGATTGACCCCAAATTTTGCGCACAAGTCACATTCAACATTATGGACCTGCCCAACTTTCGGAATCGCATTCCGACCCCGATATCAAAATTTCCACTTCCGGTCGGATTTCTCCAAAAACCTTCAAATTTCTATCTTTAGCTAAATGACTTCAAAATAACCTACGGACCTCCGAATTCACTTCCGATCGCGCCCCCAACTCCAGAATCACCATACGGAGCTATTCCGAGACTCGAAATCCCAAACGGATATCAATATCACTTAAATACACTTCAACCCAGACTTATGAAATTTCTTCTAAAATGTTGACTTCCACAATATACACGGAAACGCTCTCGGGTCATCCAAAACCCGATCCGAACATAAGCCCGACTCCAAAATCATCATACGAGCCTGCTGCAACCTTCAAATCCTGATTCTGAGGTCGTTTACTCAAAAATCAAATCTTAGTCGATTTTTCCAACTCAAGGCTTCTGAAATGAGAATTTTCTTTCCAAATTGACTCTAAACTTCCCGAAATTCAATTCCAACCACACCTACAATTCATATCACCTGAAATGAAGCTGCTCATTGCCTCAAACCGCTGAACGACGTGCTAGAGCTCAAAACAACCAGTCAGGTCGTTACAGTCAAGCTACTTCAAGTGTAATTCCTAGTATAGTCAAGGACAAGTATGTTAATCCAAAAAAATTTTACACCGCAAATGATATACTAGAGGACATACAAAAGCAACACGGGGTTGAAGTGAGCTACATGAAAGCATGGAAATCTAAAGAGATAGCAATGAAAATGATAAGAGGGAATCCGAGCGATTCATATAAGGAGTTGCCGAGGTATTTGTATATGTTGGAGCATACAAATCCAGGAACGGTTACAAAGTTGCACAAATCAGAAGATGGATGCTTTCTTTATGAATATGTTTCGCTATATGCATCTATCAAGGGTTGGGAGAATTGCAAACCAATAATGATTGTTGACGGAAGTTTCTTAAAACAGCATATAAGGGTACCATATTGACTGCTTGCACACAGGATGGAGTTGGTGAGTTGACTGCATCTACCTTGTTTCTGCAGTTCGTATAATGTTTTAGTTTCATGTATAAATGTGTATAGGATTTCAGAGCTACTATTTTTATAAAATTTGCAGTATGTATAAAGTTGTATATTCATGTATAACTGTGTATAAGATTTGTATAATTGTCTGAATCCTAATATCTATTTTGTATAAACAGGAAAAATCC
Source organism: Nicotiana paniculata (assembly GCA_005239505.1). Taxonomy (NCBI): domain Eukaryota; kingdom Viridiplantae; phylum Streptophyta; class Magnoliopsida; order Solanales; family Solanaceae; genus Nicotiana; species Nicotiana paniculata. Next base: position 55,492 of record MDKI01213867.1, read on the forward strand.
TTCCACTTGCATATGCAATTGTAGATTCAGAGAAAAAAAAATCTTGAGAGTGGTTCTTTGTCCAGATAAAGGGTACTTTTGGTGTTAAAGAAGGGATGTGTATAGTTTCAGATAGAAATGAAAGCATCTTCAATGCCACAAAAGTTGTGTACCCAGAAGCTCCACATTGTATTTGCATGTTTCACTTGTGGCAGAATGTCAAGCGCACATTCAAGAAACATCACAAACAATTGAAGGATATCTTCTTCGCTTTGGCTAGAGCTTACATGATAGAGAAGTTTGACTACCATATGACATAGATGTGAAAAATTGATCCGATGGTACAGCCTTACTTGTTCGAAGTTGGCTACGAAAGGTGGTCTAGGGCATACTCCAAAGTGAAAAGGTCGATGGTAATGACTTCCAATATTGCAGAGCCAATTAATGCAGCAAACAAAGATGCTAGAGAGTTACCAATAATGCTATTGTTGGAGTACATGAAAAAATTGCTACAACAGTGGAACAACAAAAACATAAAAAGTGCAATGGAGGCATTTACAGAGCTCGGCGAAAAGTACGACAAACTCCTTCGGGAAAATCTGATTGCATCGGAGCAAATGACAGTAAAATGAAACAAATATAATAATGCATGGCACTGCTGACTTGAATTTTACTGCTTGTATAAGGATGTATAACTCTATATAATAATGTATAAGGTTCTTTAACTTTTTTTTAAAAAAAACTTTTGCAGGTGAGGCCTGCTACGGAGCAGATATATACTGTGCTTGAAGGGATAAGGCGAAACATAGTGTGCCTTGAAGAAGGAACATGCAATTGCGGAAAATTTCAAATGGATGAACTTCCATGTCCACATGCTTGGGCAATTTTGAAGAACCAGCAGCTGAAACCTGGCCAGTATTGCTCTGTGTACTAAAAGAAGGATAACCTCCTTAGAACTTAGGAATTTCCAGTGAATCCGATGCCAGATGAGAGTTTATGGGTAATCCCAATATAGGTGCTGGAAGATGTGGTCCTACCACCTAAAGGGAGAAGAAATGCAGGAAGGCCAAGAAAAGAAAGACTCAAACTTGCTTCATAGAAAGAGTCTAATAGAGCGTTTTCATGTTCTGTGTGTGGACAAAGTGGTCACAATAGAAAAACATGTAGGAATCGACCAAAATAAATAGTTGGAAACATAACACTTCCTATTACATATGTTGTCATGTTGAGTAGTTAAGTTTCATAAACAATAGAGTTACAAATGTTGATTAGTTAAGTTTCACAAGCAACTGAGTTCAATAAAGAATTTCAATTTACACTATATGTTGCAATTATGTTAAATATGTTTCATTATACATTTTTGATTATCCAATAATAGTGTGTTGCGGTTTTTAATGGTGCTAAATATATTGATAGATTGTACAAATGCAAAATAGAAGTGCAAACAATCAATGTTATTATATGTAAACAGATGTATAAATGAGAGTATATGTTTGTACAAAATTGTATAACTATGTATATTATTGTATACATATGTATAAACCCTGCAACATTGACAAAACTGCAACAATAACGAAAATACATACTTTGTTAAAGGAAAAAGTATCTGAAATATTCATTAAAATGTAATTCATTCACAGCAACAATGTGTAATGACTACCACAAATTACACAAAAATAAAATCATCTATAATATCCTTTAAGGTTATCTCATAAGTAGCAGAATAGTAATTAGACAAAACTAGTATTGATACAAATTTTTCCTAAAACATATTTCAAAATGCATATATGTCTTCAAAATCATGCATTAGCATCAATTGGTATTTTTCCATAATTTTTTACATATTTTATTAATTTGCCCAGTATTTTATTCCAATAAATAATTGCAAAATTGCATCACAAATGATTTCAAATCATCTTTTCTTGATTTAATATTTCTATTATGGTCCTATTAAGTCCAAATTATTCTATAAATAGCCAATTTGGCACCTTTTGGCTACAATTGCAATAACTTTGCAATTGTAGCCCATGCGTATAATTTTTGTATTATTTTACCAGAAATTAATCTTTTGTATTTCAAATACCAAATAACCATTTTTAAAACATCTCTATACATGAGATTCATTTTTTATAATTAGTAATTATTTTACAAATTATTCTTTTATCAATTTATTTGGGGTATTTAACAAATAACCATTTTGATTTTGATTTTAGCCTAAACTAGCTAGCCCAAATACCTGATACACTAGCCCAATATAACCCAAGCCCAAACCCCTACCTAACCCGACCCAAATTCTTGTTAAATCCCGACCGTTGATCATTTTTTATCAACGGTCCAGATCCCCCTTACCGTAATTAAACCCAAACGATCCCCCCCCCCCTCCAAACCCTCTCATTTCACTCACCTTCTCCGCCGTCACACTTCACTCTCCTCTCCAAATCCTCTCTAATCCTAACCCTAACTCTCACCTCGTCGCCTCTCATCTGTCGTCAACCATGGTGATTCCTCACCACCCTCAGGCCTCTCATGGCTCTCTTATGCCGGTATTGCTTGTATTTAAAGTCCTCAAGGGACCAAGATCAGTCCACTTACGACTTTGACTTTTGCTTTCCTGTTTTATGTCGTTCTGGTTCGATCACTAGTAAGATCTTCTTACTTTTGCCTAAACCTATGGATTGCTAAGCTTTGTCTTCGTCTCTATGCTATCTTCTCAAAACCCTAATTTCTATCTTCAATCTTCTCATATCTGTACAGATCTGAGGTGAATCGAACCTATCTCACATGTTTCCTTGAAAGTTTCCTGGTTTTTCAAGTGATTTTTCGTTTTCCAAAAACTAGGGTTTACTAAAAATCATCTTCTCCAAAAGTTTTCTGATTTTGAATGTTTAATCTTCTATTATTGTGTGCTTTTGACCGATTTATGTTGAATTTGCCTAAACCCCAGTCGATTTATGCTAAAACTCTATTTTTTTATATTTTTGCTTCGATTTTGGGTTTTCCGTGTTATTTGTGGCATTGTTTTGTTTTTTGCTTCGATTCTGATTTTTTAAATGTTACTAGTTGTATTGATTCACTCTGTATCTTTGACTTACACAATTTTTCTTAGTGAAATTCATTTCTTTGTGATTTTTACCCTAATTAATCTCTATTTGGGTTTCTGAGTCAATTTTCCGGATTAATTTCTATGTGTTTCTGAAATTTTACTTAGCTCATTCTCTATTTGAGGAAGTTGATATCTTTCTTCCCAGAAATCAGTATTACTGTGAAATTTTGATTGACTGATTCACTCTGTTAAAAGTTCATGTGCATAATTCTCGTTTGTTTCCTTGTTTAAGACCTTACTGATTCATTTGCATGTATAACTGTGGATTCTTAATGATTCCTTTATAGGGTATGATTGGGATTCTTTACTTAATTAGACCCCTGTTATTACTGTTTGATCAATTTCCCTTAATTAAAGGAGTCTATTCTGACTCCTTTATTTGGTTTGATTTGAACTTGTTGCCTTAATTGAATCCATGATTATTACCGTTTGGTCAATTGCCCTTAATTAAAGGAGTCTATTACAAACTCCTTATGTGATTGAATTCTGTGACTTCCTTAATTGTTGGCTTCTGATTTCTTTTTACCTTGTTTGTCCTGCTCTTAAAATACTATATAAACTCCCTTGTTTCACCTCTCAACACACGAACAAATTAGTTCAAAAAGCTCCCTTACACTTAAAAGGCTCTCTTTGTTCTTATCTGTTACTTGCAACTTTCATTGTTCTAGCTGGCTGTAAGCCAAGGCTAGTTATTATACAACTTCTGTTCTATACTCTGTGCTTTCTCTCCTTAACTGGTATGTCCTGATTCAATTTCAAAGTCCAAACTCTATGTGTTCTACTGCTGCTTTAGTCTTGTTCCTGCTTACTACCTTGTTGTTCAATATGTAACTAGCATGTCTAAATTACATTGCTTAATTACTATTTCACCTAGCATGTCAGAATTTAGTTCTGTTAAACCTGTGATTAGTATGTCTAACTCTACCTATTATCTAGCATTTTTCAATCTGTCAGCATGTTTAAACTATGGACACTTGTGATTCTTGGCTAATTTGTTCACTCATCTTCTTGCTTGATCTACTTTACTAAGTTGTACAATGTTACAGTAACTTTGGTTATGTGTTCTAACTTGTCTAATATAATTTGTTTCCACATGGTTGTTCTGTGATCCACGCCCTATATCTTTACTACTAGTTGTATGATTAACTTCTTAATCCTATAAAACTCTTGAAAAAGCTTCTGTGCACCATGTTGTTATATGCTTCACTATACACACTGATGTTTTTTATGTGTCCCCAATTCCCATCACCCCTGTATGAAGGACTGTGATTTGAATGTGTTGAATCTGTTTGTGTTGTGATTAGTCTACTGTTTGTTAATTGTCCTACTCTTGTCAACAAACTATTTTTTTACTAAACGACTCTTTTATTTTATAAAACTATTTCAACTAACTCTTTTCCAAACGATGCCTTTCCTATTAAAATCTTTTCAAAACTTTGTCAAGCACTCTCACTATACTCTTAGGTCCTTAGGTTCTGCCCCTCCAGTGTATGACTGCCTTGGGATTCCTATGAGATCACTCTGAACTCTGGTGCACTGGGGCTAGCTCTTCCACACTGCACTTAGTCAATTATGATTGTGAAATCTGGGTGTGAGCACTACCCGAGATCCCTTGAGGTCCTTAGGGAACTCTGACACACCCGGATATGAGAAAGGCTATGAAACATTTGAGCACTTGAGGTTCTGGGAATTTGGGCCTGTTCTTCAGGCTCCGTAAAGTTTAATTTATTCTTTTCCTTTATCTATTTATGTAATTTACTCAGCTGGTCTGTAATAATTATTTGTAAACAGATATTGGGGATGGCTAGTGAAAAGGGAAGGGTAGCTATATATGTTATCAATATCAAAGGGTAGAAACCATGCCTTAGGTTTACATTTCCTATATAGCATTAGATATCATGTTTTAGGTTTACTGCTTCAGCATCTCATTTGACACTATTTATCACTTAGAAATCCTGCTTCTACGATAAATAATAGCCTCAACATAAAAATGTTGCTTCTGCACATCCTGAAATTATGCTATAACTTCTTGTGCATTTAGAAATCATGCTTTAGGAATTTTTTAACCATTCTACATCTCTATGTGCATAGTAGATACCATGCTTTAGGATCTCGCTCAGTCACACTTATTTAAATTACTGATGCATGAAAAAGGACATAGGAAGGTCTTATATTTGATCATCCTGTTTTAAGTAAACCGGTGATAATCCCTGTATTTTGCAACACCTAGAACAACATGCTTTTAAGTAAAATAACTTCTGAACTATTTTTTTTTAACAATTCTGGTAGTTATTATGCACAATACCACGCCTAGGAAAGCCTTAGGTAATTAATCTCTTTAAAAACTGGAAGATTGTTGCTTTGTGTTTACTGCCTAATGGTAAACAGGTTTTTAAACTCAATAGGCAAACTAATTAGGTCCTGCTTCTGTGTTTATAAAATTGAAGTTGCATATCTTCTGTGTTCTGATTTTCACATAGACATCATGTTTTAGGATCCTGCTTAATAATACTGCCCTTGTTTGTGTTTGAGACGTGCTGCTTATGTGCATTATCTGTGGAGGTAAATCTGAGCCTCTTAACTATTTTTTTCCTGCTTTATCTGTTCAAATCCTATCTATTCTTGCATGTCGCCTAGTATTTTCTCCTTTCAACCTTAGGGGTCTGTCTAGAACTACCTATAGGTAGAGGTCCTAAATCCCTCTAGGGCCATTAAGAAGAGATGGGTAACAACACGCATAGAGATCGTTAAACAACACTCGCTTTAATAACCGCTAAGGGGTGGGAAGGGTAGATATAGATATGATGACCAGTGCGCTAATGCAACGTATAGCCCCTCTTCTGATGAGTGATTACCGGGCATTGTACCGATGTGATCCTATAGGATAAACGACCTAGGACCCCCCCCCCCTATCCCTTACATATGCGTGTTTAGATCATAACTCTTTCAAACCTTGTATATGTATTTTTAGGCTTTAAATCTTTTAAAAACTTTAGCACATATGTGTGCTTAGACTGCCAATCTTCCCAAAATCTTTATTTGTTTACCTATATGTTTTTTTTGCTTATGTGCTAACTGTTTTAAAATTCACAAAGCTTGTTTGGCCAGGAACCACAGTTGTGAACTTTAAGGGGTGCCTAACACCTTCCCCTTGAAGTAATTTCAAGCCCTTACCCTGTCTCGGATTATCTAATATGTGTTTATAAATGACCTTTAGTAGGTGCCCTAACGCACATTAAAATCGTTAGGTGGCGACTCTTCAATTCCTTATCCCTTTCCCAAAAGGAAACGAGTTGTCCCACTAATGTCGAATACCCTAACCGACCCGAAAGGGGAGAAAAGAGGGGGTGCGATAACTAGAAAACAACTCCTGATACATAGCAAAACTACATTAAAATGAAAAAAACAGAACTACTTTCTCGGTCGTCCCTTCTTCCTCTTCCTGAAAAGCCTCCCTGTGATTTCATCAGCACTAATTGCACCGGACTGTTATTTTCCTTCCATAATCCCATAACAAAGATCCCCACTTGGTGCAAAGTGTCTCAATGTCAAAATTATCTTTTGAATTTCCTTACCCAGGATGAAATACTCAACAAAGCCAGCAACAAAAGCACCATAATCACTGTAATTGAAAAAACAAAATCAGATTCTCTGTACGTTACTATAAATAGGTACACAAACAGTAAAATAGTAAAACAACTGAGATTAACCTACCATTTGATCTGTTGTGGCACATTATTAACCAGATTAATCTGCAAAGCATCAGAATGGGATTTATCGGTCTATGCACTATTGTTCCAATCAATGCCCCTTCTTCTCGACATAAAAATCAGAACTCTTCAAGAAGTAAGGTATCAAAATTGCATAAGGTAATGCAACATCCAAAGCAAGTCTATCATTAATTGCTCCATGATTAGAGTCATAGATGTGGATGCACCTGTCTATGAACGTAAACAACCCCAAAATCCAGTGGCCTAATTTTGCTTTTCCGCGCTTGACATAAATCGAGAATAAGACGTGGTCAACAGTGTGCCATGCTACATTTATATCACAATAATACCTTCTAATGTACTCTTCTATTTCATGCCCTTCGGGAATCACTAAAGGATCTTGCTTCACTTTGAAATTTTTATACAGTGAGTTGATTTTGTTAAAGGCAAAGTCGGTTGTAGTAAACTGCATGGCAACATTCGGCCCATATTTTCCTCTCTTCCTCAAATAGTAAAAGAGGACATCCAAGTGCTGAGACAAGAAAAATAAAACAAAAACAACCATCACTACTAAATGATTCAAAGTACTACAAAAAAATCATATATGATGCAAATTTTTTAAATATATAAATTTATACACTATTATACAGAGTTATACATATTTATACAAGGTTATACAATCTTATACTGTGATTTACAAAAATATTGCATTTGATTATACAAAGTTATGTATACACTATGGGGGTCTCAAACAATAAAGATACGCAACAAATAAAAAAAGGCATTAGGACAGAAAGTTATTAAATATCGTGCCAATCAAAGGTCGACCACAATATGCAAGTGAGTGGAACCAATCCTTCGTGGTCACATGACACGAGCCAAAAGTAAAAGCTTCTGCAAGCTTATTTACGTGAAGTCTAATAACCTATATAAATTCTCAAAGACAGCATCCCAAATATAACCTATATAATAACCTACATACATGAAAAACTCGTTTTGTTCTTCTGCCACTTCTCCATACTCTGCAGGCAAAGGTTTTGTTTTACTTTTGTCTGAATGGATTCTACTTAATATTTTTTTTTAAATTTTTTATTATTATGATCTAATTACGAATATAGTGTACTTATTATTATTTTTAATATTATTAACTTGTTCAACTAATTTCGATCGAATTTGCATGAATTTAATTGCTTAATTTATATATAAGACATAATTAGTGATAAATTAGTAGAAAGGGGTTTTCTTAAATAATTTTTATGTGTAATGCTTGATAAATTAAATATTTAATAAATTTGAGGATATTTTAGTAAACTTATCAGTTACAGTTCAGTACGATACAATCAAACCAAACAGCAAAATGTTATTCAACAACAACAAATAATACAATCTATCCAAACATTGTATTCATAAAACAATACGATACAATATAATACCGTACAATACGATACATTATAAAACGACGAGGAGCAGTGATCCAAACCGAGTGTAAAGAAAATGAAGTATTAGTGTTCTTCTTTTAGGCAAACTATTACTAGTATCACCGTGTAATACATTTATAGTGTTTGAGAAAGTAGAAAAGAATTAAATGGTCTTAAATTAATGTTTGAATGATTAAAAAGAAATTCATCAAAAAAAAACGATAAAATTTCTAGTCAAGTATAGGAAGTCTAATGAAATTGGTTTGACCAGGTGTAGTTCTTTCGGTTATGAGGAATCACTTCACAGGAATGGTCCAATATGGAAGGACATTCTCCATGTCTGTAGCAATTAATTTCATGCTTGAACTATCTTGCTGTTTACAGGAAGTAGGCTAGGGCTCTTGCCTGTATTGGTACTGAGCATGAAAGAAAGCGAAAAGAAGAGGAGACCTACTATTGTTTTCCTGCATAGTACAAACAAATGCAAAGAGTGGTTGAGGCCATTGCTTGAGGTGACATTTGTTGTTTTCTTGAGTTCTCACTACGATGGAGTATCGAGGATAATACTTTCTTTTAGGGATATACTTCAAGGGGATATATGGAGAACGTGCAAGCAGCATAACAATCTCGCGATCGCGAAGGTTTTAGACTTAGAAAATCTGGTGTTTTCCCCAATTCAGCTGTCATCTAGTTTCCTTCTTCGCGATCGCGAAGTGTGAACTGGGTTGGGTGAGTTTTTCTTCTACGCGAACGCGAGGAAACGGTCGCGAACACATAGCATTGGGGGGCTGCTCTATGCGAACTCGGCCAGTCACACGCGAACACGTAGTGTATTGAGGCGGGGGAGGCGAAAGCCGGGGTTGTTCTACGCAAACGCCATGGCCAGGGGAACAGACCATCGCGAACGCGTGCATCCCCTCGCGAACGCGTAAGCACTAAGGCTTTGCTCTTCGCGAACGCGTCAGGTTTCACGTGAACGCGATGAAGACCTGACGCCCAGTGGTAAAACAGAACCAGCTTGGGATTTTTGCCATTCTTTCAAAATTTCAAAACTAGAAACCCCTAGAGGCGATTCTCCCCATAGTTTTTCTTCCCCAATTTGTTGGTAAGTGATCCTAACCTACTTTCTTTCAATTACCCATTAAATTTCATAAGTTTTCAACCTAAAATCTAGTGTTTTCATGAAGGAAATTGGGAGTGGGTAAAATTAGGAATTTTTGTAAAATTGGAATTTAGACCCAAAATTGAGGTCGGATTTCGAAATAAATTATATAACCGGGCTCTGGGGTTATGGGTAAATGAATTTTGGTTCGAACCTCGAATTTTGACCAAGCGGGTCCAGGGTTGATTTTTGACTTTTTGGGGGAAAGTTTGGAAACTCTAAAAATTTTGCATTGTAATTGATTCTTTTAGCAATATTTGATATTATTGTGTCAATTGTGAATAGATACGAGTGGTTTGGAGGCGGATTCTAAAGGAAAAGTTGTGGTTGAGCATTGACTGATCTTTGGAGCGAGGAAAAGTGTTGTGGTTAACCTTGACTTGAGGGAATTAAGAACCTCTGGACTATGTGCTATGTGAATTTCATGTGAGCGGCATATATGGGAGGTGATGAGTGCTTATGCGCCGCCGAATTATCTATTTTCCCGATTTTCCGCTTTTCCTTAATTATTTCTTTCCTTGTCTTAACTGTTATATGTTGTATATGTTTTCCATGCTTAATTGTTACCTGTTAATCAGTGTATTCTCATGTTAATGATGTTAGATCTTTTCATAGTTTCATGATTTCCTGCTATTTGCTTATGTTGGTTTATTTGCACCTTCCAGTTGTCAATTACTGGACTGGTCTCGCTGTGTAGTATTACTTATGTAGATTTTCATGTTGTACAAGGTTTCCTTTTGGGTTCAGTTTGGTATTTATTGATTGTAAAGGATTTTCGTGTTACTGTGCACATTGAGTATTTGGTATTGATATGGTGGGATCGGGTTACACGCCACAACAGGCGAAATAAGGGTGGATTGATATGGTGGAATAAGGATGAATCTGTACTGTATGGTGGGATCGTGTTGCACGCCACAACAGATGAAATAAGGGTGGATTAATATGGTGGAATAAGGGTGAATCTGTACTATATTGTGGGATCGGGTTGCACGCCACAACAAGTGGAATAAGAGTGGATTGTTTTGGTGAAATAAAAGTGAATTATGATATTGATATTGTGATACGGTAGGATCGGGTTGCGCGCCGAATCAACCTATGTGTTTATATTTTCTTGAGTTATGTTGGTTTTATGGTACTTTCAATTGAACTTTAAGGATTGGTAATTCTTAACGTCACAGGCTTATTTCTTAAGGTTGTAGCTATTATTTTCAATTGATTGCCTTATTTCATTTTGTACTTCCTTTTTTGTCTTTATTATATACTGCGTACAGGTTGTAGTGTGGGTGACCCGCCTTAGACTAGTTACTACTTCGTCGAGATTAGGCTCGGCACTTACATAGTACATGGAATCGGTTTTACCCATACTACACTCTGCACTTCTTGTGCAGATTTTGGCATTAGTCCCAGCTGATCAATAGGCATAGCAGCTCGGACTTTCTCATTGGAGACTCAAGGTAGATCTGCTGGCGTCTACAGACCTTGAAGTCCTCTTCTATTTTCTCCTATTTTTATTGTTTCTTTTCGTTCCAAACAATAGTATTTCTTTCAGACTCTACTTGTAAAAAATTGTAGAAGCTCGTGTATTGTGACTCCAGATTCAGATTGTGGTAAATATTATGGGCATTTATGTTATTTCGTAGTAGGTTTTACTTTATTTTTGTTTAGTTGATTTAATTTACTGAATTGAATAATAATTGACTTAATGGTTCTCTAACGTTGGCTTGCCTAGCAAGTGAAATGTTACGCACCATCATGGTCCCGACGATGGGATTCCGGGTCGTGACAAGTTGGTATCAGAACACTAGGTTGCCTAGGTCTCACAATTCACGGGCAGGATTAGTAGAGCCTGGAGGATCGGTACGGAGACATCTGCGCTTATCTTCCAGAGGCTATTTAGTTTAGGAACAATTTCACTTTTATTCTTCTCTGTCATGCGATTTTATTTTATCATTGCTGATTGAACTCTTCTATTCTTGTCCTTCCGAAGATGGCGAGAACACGTGCTACATCTTCAGTTGGACAGCAGGCAGAGCCCCCAATGGCAGCTCCCACGAGGGGCAAAGGTTGAGGCCATGGTCGCGCCAGAGGCCGAGCCAGGGGCAGAGCTCAACACAGATCTCGAGCAGTAGCACCAGCAGTGGAGCCCCAGGTTGAGTTTGATGAGGAGGTTCCAGGCCAGACTGTGCCTGTTGAACCAGCTTAGGTCCCGGAGGAGTTCATCGCCACCCCAATGCTTCAGGATGCTTTGGTCCGTTTGATGGGCCTCATGGAGAGTGTGGCCCAGGTCGGTACATTTCCTATGGCGTCAGCCGTATCTCAGGCTGGGGGAGGAGCACAAACTCCTACTACTCACACTCTGGAGAAGATGGATCTCCAGTAGCCCTGCCGGTTGGGATAGTTCAGCCAGTTGTTGCGGCATAGGGCGGTGATGGACCCGCCATCACTTCTGAGGCTTTATGGAGATTGGACAGGTTTACTAAGATCTTTCAAATTCACTTCAGTGGTGCATCTTCATAGGACCCCCAGGATAATGTTGACAGCTATCATGAGGTTCTGCGGAACATGGGTATAGTGGAGACCAATGGAGTCGATTTTGCTACATTTCAGATGACGGGTTCCGCCAATAAATGGTGGAGGGATTATGTGTTGACCAAACCAGCTGGGTCGCCTACTCTTACTTGGGACCAGTTCTCCCAGGTCTTCCTAGAGAAGCTCATCCCTATCACATTGAGAGAGGACTATCGTTGTCAGTTCGAGCGTCTCCAGCAGGGCAGTATGAGTGTTACTCAGTATGAGACCCGTTTTGTGGATTTGGCCCGTCATGTTATTCTTCTGCTTCCTACCGAGAGAGAGAGAGAGAGAGAGAGAGAGGGTGAGGAGGTTTATAGGTACTTGTTCAGCCTATCAAGTTGTAGATGGTTAAGGAGACCGGGAGTGAGATTTCTTTTCAGACGGCTGCCAATGTCGCCAGAAGAGTCGAGATGATTCTTGCTCAGGGGGGAGGTCAGGGGTCTGACAAGAGGCCTCGTCACTCTGGTGGGTTCAGTGGTGCTAAGGGTGGCTAACGGGCCGGGCCCGGGCCAAACGGGCTAAGCGGGCCGGGCTAAGCGGG